>JAMKCH010011537.1:0-40120 GCA_023653785.1 Ophioderma brevispina
AATAATAACTGGGAGAACAATAATAATTATGTATCTTTAAGTTGTGCAAAGTTAATTTCGCTAGGTAGCTCATTGAATTGGCAAAGTGATTTCAATCTTGAACACGACAAAGATATCGAAAAGAAGACCATATATTCTGGAGTTTTATATGAAATCCAACACTTGTCGATAACATTGTTCTCCAAGGACGTCAGTCACATCAGGTGAAAGGATGAGCTGGACGGTGTAAAGCGCATATGGTGTGAAGATGCAGAAATTCTTGAGTTTAGATATGCAACTTACAGAACATGCAAATCGTCTATCTATATATAATCTTGTCAACGTGTACTTCATTCAGCGACTGCCTGTGTCAAGGAACAACACGTGTACTTGGAGTTATCATTATCATAAACACGCACTGGGATTCAGACAAGCACCACTCGCTTTATGAATTGCAAAAATGGAAAATTACCTTTTCCTTTCTGTTTAGTTTAAAATCCCACTGTTTATATAACTGACGACTGCGTTCTAGAAGGAGAACTGCCCATTTTGCGTAGTTTGCTCAACCACATTTGTCGTGCCCGGCTGGTAACCACTAAGACGATAAAAACGAAGAATCCTTGTAGGGCATTGAGTATAACAAAAATATATTCTAGCACAAGTGTCTGCAATGCTTTTGCGGGCTCTTCTAGCAACCAAGGAAGACCCATAAGGAAAGTGAGCTGTTGAAGTGATGCATAAAAAAAACACGGTTTAAAACCAAGACTCTTAATAGTAATTTATTTCATATCATTCCTAAAAATCATGCCCGAATGGCCAAAACATATTCAGTGTGTATTAAAACATATCATCACGTTGGCAGACACAACTATATAGCAACTCTTTGGCGTGTGGAGATATATTTACAGCTTGGAGTGTGTGTGTGTGTGTGTGTGTGTGTGTGTGTGTGTGTGCGTGCGTGTGTTTGTTACTACAATATAATGTAGTAAATTGTCCACTTGACTCATGACGTTACACCAACACAAGTACGCATGTCTATCACGGGTTCAAACGCTGAAATTTCAAAATCAAGAGGTGAACAAGTGCTTGAAATTACGCGAAGGTTACGTTTCACATGAAATTAATTGATGGGCCTACATGTAGAGCATTATCAACAGAACAAAAAATAAGTGAGACCCGTGCCAAAATATGCGACAAAGGTGGACTTTTTGGTCGCAATGTTGCAGTCTGCCGCCTTCTGCATGATCTTAAAGGTCCCAGGAGATGATAAACCTACTTCAAATCGTTGTGGGACATTCCATTGCAATAAACAGGGCCAGAAAAATACACTACCAGTGATATCATTTGTGAAACTATTGATTATTAGTCAGTGTCATGAATAGATTCACACCAGTCACCTGGAATTTTCTATTGTATTACTCATAGATAAATCAATGATACCACAAATGATGTCATCACCAACCCAAATGTTGAATGTTTTCTGGTCCCTCCTTGTAGACTTGACACAAACCACATCAATTCTATTTGCATTTCCTGGAACATTTAATGAAAACATTTTTTTTAAAATGTGAGACGCACGCGTGAATTGTACATGTGTTGCTGTGATGTCATCGGGACGTTTTTACTATGCATTCTACGAATCCGGTAAAGCCCTGGCAATTCGGATTGCATGGCATGGCACGACATATGTCAGCACGTGCGGTCCAGTGGAAAGTGATCCATATGTCGAATGAATCCAGACAATGGTTCTATTCAAGCTGATTTCGGGATAAGCCCAAAACGAAAACGTCTACTTATGTTCGTTGAAGACAACATGTTACCTCACTTATTTTCAGTGCTTACCTTTATGAATACCCGATACTCCATATGAGACGTCTTCCTGCCCTTTTGCTGCTGAGACCGAATACCTTCGGTGACTTTTCTGACTTTATATAAAGTGTAGATAAAGAGTATGACATTGATTCCTAACAGAATGGTAACTACCAATGTGTAGAGAATGATACCTGCCAGATCATCTCCCCCAATCCAACAGGACACGGAATCATCGACATAGGCATCTAAACCGTAAGAAAATACTATATCGGTGCAGTCACAGAAATGTAATGCAAGAGAGATAATAAGAACAATAACAGGAGCGCCCCATCCATAAGTCATGTACATCAGCAATTTCTTGTGTCCAGTTGGCTTAATCATAGGCATGTTGCGAGTTATAGTTATGGTAGTGTTGATGCTAAGAGCGTTCATCCAAAAGAACGATGACAACCAAAAATAATGAAAAACGGCGCCTGCAACGGCGCAGGCAGTGTCGTAGGCTGGTAAGACGCGATCAAAGAGAACGCTGAGAAGTGCAATAAATAGAGCTATCAAAAAGTTCATGACTATCTGGCCAGGGAGGTTTCTAAGTTCTGAAAATGCACAGTATGTTAAGAAGGTTATGATTAGAGAAAGGAGGGATATTATAACCAATGTTACTGTGATAGTGACAGGAATACGTGAAGCCAAAGGACTCGCTGCTTCCGGAACAGGGCATACAACGAAAGACCCATTTTCTAACGCTATAAAATCCAAATTAGCTATTTTTCCATCCGATACCGGAACTTCCAGTAAACCGTCATTAATGTTGATGTCATCATCGGAAGAAAACACAATTACCTCAGGCGAACAAGACAGGCACGTTATATAATTTATATTTCGCTTGTATCCAGTGGATGTCCAAGAATACAAATATTCTTTTCTTACAATAACTGATTCTTCAAAACGAAAATTCACTTGGGAAAGTGGTATTTTCTGCCAGAACAACGTCTCGTTCAATGACATCATTGTAACAGTGTGGGCCATCCATGAGTGGGGAGTTCATCACTGCTACAACAGCTAATTCAGAGACGCTACAAAGTGGTTGCTTATTAGCTAGGGCAAATTCAATCATGGCAATTTGCAAGTTGATCAAATTTGGATGGACAAACTCGAATGCATAAAACTTGACTGATATCAGCTTTGTATTTTCCCCACTATCTGCTGTCATGATACAAGCGATATTGTTTATGGAGGTACTTGATGAGTTGCTGATAGAAGGACATGGATTGGTCTCATTTGCAGTGTAAATTTCCATATCCGTAACATTACTTAGAACATTGTAAATGCATTCCGTACAGTAGCCAGTACTTCCTTCCTGACAGCCTTCAGTCATCAGTGTACCTGTGTTAGCACAAAACCAGAGAATTATTATTTTTTGAGATATGGTCTTTCTTGATTGCTGCATATTGGCTAAAACGTGTTTCCTATAATGCGTAAGTGTAACAACCAATAAGAGTGTCAGGTACCATCTACTATGATGATCTAGTGCCTTTGCGTTCTTTCAGTACAACACAGTGGCGTTCTTTCAGTACAACACAGTGGTATTATTATACAGTATACCGAGATGTATCATTTGTATTTTTTTTTTTTTAGAACATTTCCCATTTTTACTTTCCCATTGTGGTGAATCTTTATTTTACGAGAATTGCCCCAAAACAAAACCGGTTACAACAAAAAATCCATATTAGTGATCTAAAACTAACCTCTATGGTCCACATGTCAATGTTTGATCATGAAGTTTGATGTAAGCGCCGCACTATGGAACTGATTTTGCAACCAGCGCTTCTAATTTCAGGTACATTCGATGGATAATTGTATACAGAGAGGGATAATTGTATTCAGAAAACTTTAAAACAAGTGCAATTTCACTGCTATTTTAGCAGTTTCATCAGACTGGCATGCCAGTCTCCCTGTTAATGAGTGATCGATGGTAAGTCCATTGGATTGGCAGTCTGGTGAAGCTGCTCGAGTAGCAGCGACATATCACTGAAAATACAGCGTCCCCGGGACGGCACGCTTGTGTCGTCTGTAATCGCGGTTTGTGAATAGGGTCAAAGATCACATGGGGACATCAGAGGTCAATTTGTGATGAGTCGGTCTTGGGCCAGTGGTTCTTCTTACCGAGTATGATATTGACGAAAGGGTAAAATAAGTGCAGGGTGAACATTTTTGCCAATCAGATACTCACACACACACACACACACATACACACACACACACATTAATCTCTATGTGTCGTTCTGCTTGCAGCTACACAAATGTGAGTAATAACTTCACTGTTTTTCATTGGATTGGAAAAAATGACACCATTAATTTTGTCCTTAACAATCTATATGAACTTATGAAAAGACAACAAAATATTCAAGATTTGGAATAGACATTTAAGAGATACAAAGTAAAGTTGATTGTTAATTCAAGATTCATAATGTAGAGTACGTTTGAGATATGCAGTTACATAGACACTATTTTGAGAGATGCCAATAAAATTTTAGCTGATGCAAGATTTTCGTTGGACATTTGAGAGATATCAGATAAATTTGATTGCTGATATGTATAAAAAGTAACTCCCCGCCCCTGAAATTTGTCAATCAAACGAAACTTCACATTATACATTATGGGATATAATTGGAAGCAGTGTTTTTGCATCGGAGATGCTATAATTTTGAATGGCGATACGTTCATGTGGCGTTATGGTGGCCCTAGCTTTGTTAAAAAGTGTTGCGGTGAATGTATAATTCCATTTAGTTGAAGAGATGGTATGCCTCAATGCTGCATTTTTAAAGCGTCCTTCCGTATTTCAGCCCTTAGATTGTACAATTTGGCCTGTAGCAGAGAGTGCAATCGGTGGTTTCTGAACACGCACTGAAACGTATCCCTGATTGCTGTTGTGTTAGAGTGTATTTTCAAGTAGTAATAGAGTTCAGTTTTCCGACTGCGTTCTTTCCGTAACATCGCGTGTATATAGTAGATTTGTAGAGGCGTGGATACGATGTACAGGCATCTCGAATGTAGTTGTAACTCAATGCCTGTCATTCTTATTGTATCGTATAATGGGAATTTTGATTGAATTGGAATGAGTTCTGAGTAAAATAGCACGTGTGCAATGTAGTGTATATTTTCTATATATTGGAAGTATGTTTTGTCGTTATGTGAAGCGGAATGTATGTGCCCCATTCATTTTACATAAGTTTGAAAGCACATTGGTCGTTGTTTTTGAGACTAAGAAACCCTGGTGACATGGAACGGGAATAATGATTATGTTGGGGGCGACAACTGTGTTTAGTATTGAATTTTGCATTAATAGCAGTCCTGATGACCGATGCCTACGACCGATATACAACAAGGCAAGATTTTGTTGGAAATAGCTACGTGCCCATTATTTTACTTAGGGCCTGGGAAGTTACGGCCTTGTTACTTATTACTCTTATTATACTGAAAACAGGTGGTTTATTACTTTAGAATAATGCTAATTCTACAAATTTTTGTGGTAGGAATTTATAATACTTACTGATTATAAGAATTTGAGTGAAGGGTTCATAGCACGTTCCGGCCGTCCTACTTTTTGTATATTACCTTAAACCGTTTACCTAGGGCGGGAAGATACGGCATAATGTAATAACAACTATTTGCCAAGAAAACGTAATGTGATATTTAGTGTATCAAAAAAATAAGTTTAAAATGTACCAGTTCATTTACCCAAAAAATCATGTATTACAGCATTTTATAAATTGAAGTCCTGACTCGTGTTTGGAATTTTTGTAGCGCATTAACACAAAATTATCGCATTATAATTGTTGGTTCCGCGACGCTAAGAAAGTAGACGCCTTATATAAAAGACGTGTTTTCCTTAAGTTTGAGAAGGTTTGAAATATTTAGGATTCTTTTAATTGAAAAACTACCCTCAATGTTTCAGTACTGAACAGCAGCGATATACCCCCAGACCCCTTCTATAAAACCTACACAAGACGGAGCTTCTGTGGTTGTTTTCACAAATCAGGATGTTGACAGTTTGGAGTTTGCTAAAATGAAACACGAGTACTTTAACGCATTTTTGCAACCCTCAACAGTAACGCACAAACAGAATTTTAATCGGCTGCTGGTTCACCACGTTTGAGTTTTGGTGTCTTTCAATCGTTTGATTCAAATGGGTGTTAACAGCCAATGAAGTCCCGACCTTTGCCAACTCGTGTTAGAGAAGCTATTGTGACTGATGAAAAGTCCAAACGTGTCTCGACAAATGCTGAATGCTTAACATTACCCTCTCATCGTTTAATGCCAATGTACTTATGTTTTGATCTTTTGGACTATTCGAAATTAATGTTCTTAGGAAAGTGGACATTACATTCCTATTTTCGGCACTGTTGATGATTTAAGGTTATTTTATGCGTTAACTTTGCCAATACAATGTGTCATGACCACATGAAGAAGCCAAGAAATAACGATATGAGACATTGTATGTAACCTTTAAACCACCAAGGAAATCTGTCGATTTTTGGGTCTGTTGCTGTTAGACAGGCCAGCATTGCCTCATATTTTAATTCAATCTGTCGTTCTTCAAGTAAAAAACTGGAATGGTTCGAAAATGTATTCAATCCTAATGTTTGAAGTTACTTACTTACTTATATTCAAACCTTATTTCTAATACACTCCATATAAAGGTATAGATGTAGATATCTTTACATGCCAATCTCCACGAACTATCACGCTGCATGGAAAGTGGAAGTCCATTTGTCACCAAACTTTGGTCCTGTACACCAGGGAAACTCATATTTGAAATGAGGTCAAATAATCGCTATGGAGGTCTAAGATTTAATAGTTGGTTGGTTCATCTTTGTGTGTAGTGAAGTTAATGCGATCAAGGATCATGTATGCAGCTTTCTTATAACTTCCATTTTTTATAAATTTTTAAATAAAAATTATGGTGTTTTTTTGTTTTTAGAGGTTAACAGCAATTACACTGATATAATTTGGGATGTTTTTAAACAATAATGATTGCATTCAGGACTGTCACTACATCACACGCATGGTAGTATGTAATCATTGCAATGTAAATAGCTCCTTCCTCATTCTATTTTAATAACATAAATTCCTCTACCATAGCTCTTTTTGGCATAAAGGTTGCACTTATTGATTATATAGTCTACACATAATTAATGCCAATTGTTAAATGCGACAAGGAGTCCATTTTTTTCCATCCAACTATTCCAACAAGTGATGTAGTCCATGTCACTTTCTAGTTTTGTTATAACTATCTTAATTACAAAGATGACCCCAATTGTGATATCAGTGTTAACCCAGACACCAATGGACAATTCATTTCCACAATATCTGAAGAATTATCCCCCTTTTTACAAAGAGATGCAATTCTAAGGCCATGTGGTGCAAAATTATCTTATATGCAGTCAGATGAAAATACAGCTCTATACTTGTATTAGCTGTTGATATTTCATCTCTCTCTAAGATCATCAAGTTATGAACATTTTATACGTCGACTATTACAAACATATTGTCAAATTTGGTCACGTTTTCTTTTCTGTTTGAAGAACAAGTACGCGCGGGCGCAATTTTCTTTAATCTATAATCACAAAATAATGCATCTATAAATTTCGGTAATTAATGTTTCAACTCGTTATCAAAGGCAAAATGCACACACTGGCAGTAAACAATAATAATGGATGCTGGAATTGTTTCCATCCACGGTGTTGAAAGACTTGCATACAATTGAAAGACTTTATTAGTCCAAATCAGAGATATGTCTATTGTTATCTTACCAGAAGATCAATAAATAATACAAATTTTCTATACTTTTTCCTTATATTTTGATCCGCTGTTTTCTGTTCAGGGTTGGCATGTCCTACGCCTGTGTCAACACGTGCGAGCGATTTCTTGTCTTTTTTTAAAGACTATTCTTGTTAGCCTTTGCTTACGCGTATTTTGACCCTTCATTTGTGACGATCGGCTGAGTATTGTAAGCCGGTGTGAAAGTAATTATAGTCCGCCGGGAGCCACAGTCCGGGCTCCATAGACGACAACGGAATAAAGCGTGAAACTAATGGTGCGTGAAGAGCTCAACTGAATCGAGTGCCCTAAAAAAAAAAAAAAAAACTTTTTTTTGTTAGCCATTGTAGCCGGACTATGAATACGGCGGACTATAAAACACGGGTTATAAGTTATACCCACTTACTATTCCCGGTTACTATAAAACCTCATAGGATAAACCACGTACGTACCCTTGGGCTACTAAAAGAAATGCCACTCGTGAAATCCTCAAAATATACATACAAGCTCATACACATGTGTATACCTACTACAGCTTACTACTGCAGTACTAGGCGGGCTACATAGGCCCAATTAAGATACCTACCACATAAAGCAACGCAAGCCAGAAGTTCCCACCATCTGAGCCAACTAGTACTATTACAAAACAGGCTTTGCATGGTGGCCTCTTTATGTCCCAATAAGACTGCGCGAGATTAGGATTCGTCTATATCAACAGAGCTTTTCCTAATATTCTCCTTATGAAATAGCTTGAAATGGAAACTTCAGTGCTGTTTAGCACCACATTGAGCAACATTGGTACTGACTAGTGAAAATGGGATTAAACCCACGCATTGCTGCACCACGTATATAGCTCGTAATGAGAACCCAATGAACCGTGTTTGTACATGGATCACACGTAAAGTACACTATATCACTGACTGTGTTGTTTCCGGAACTTAGAAACTTCCCTCCATTGTTGGATACCATAACATGACTGCTCATAACATAATTTAATGATTGGGCAACTGGTAGACTTCACTCAAATTTTACTACCCCAGGAAGCTCCAGGATAAACTTCTTTTTACATTCACGACCGAGGATTACCACCCCCTGATTTTTTCGTAATTAAGGGACAAACGTCATCTTGTTTTTTATCAGTGTGTAGTAACTGTAGTTATGTACTTTCTTCAAATGAAGTACAAACATAAAGTTTTAACAATATGACGTTAGAGTGACGTCATAACTGAGGGCCCGACTGAGGGTGTGTATAATAGATGTCGTATCTGAAAGTCTCCAATATCAAAGGGTTTTCGACATTCATGCAAGCAAAATTTTTATGTAGGCCCTATTTTTGGCAATGATGGGTGCCAAAGTAAGCATACCCATGTAAGAAAAATACAAATATTGTCAGTTTTGGCTTAAGGCAGGTGGCAACCTTGACACCTGGCAGGCTGAAGCCCGGGGGGCACTCCCATCTGGAAGTGATGCGTATATGTAAGGCTGTTAAGACCCCCTTTTTCAGCATCGTTGTCACCCAAAGACCCCGTTTTTAGAAAATTTTGCAAATTGTCACTTGGAAAACCCCTATGGGGCAATTTGGCTGTCTCTCACCCAAAGACCCCTTTTTTTCAGTCCTCTTGTCACCGAATGCCCCTAGGTTTGGAAGCACGCGCCTTACACCTATATCCATTTCATATGTGAGTGCCCCCACCCCGGGTCCTGAAGGTGATACCTCCAATTTGTTGTTGCTAAAATGACTGCAAAGGATGAGCTTACAATTACATAAAAGCCTTAGATCATTATTCGTTTGTTTTGTACGACGGGAATCACCCGTTGGGGGGGGGGGGGGGGGGTTAAAGGTAGGTGACTCGTTGGACCTTGTCCCCCACTTATCCGTCAAGCTTTAGATTTTGTCTATTTTGGTACCAGAAGAAAGTACATTTTTTATTACCAGACCTATGAAGTGTTTCGTTTTGAATAACTCCATGATAGCCAACCACTCAAAAAGTGAACAAGCAGCACGTTGCTAAGCCAACCCATCAGGAAAGTGAAAAAAGTCCAAAAAGATGCGATGACGTCATCGTACCAGCACTCATTTGGGCACGAAATAGCAAGCTAGGCCAGCGACTCCTTCGTGGCTTTCCATCTCTGCTCATGGGAATGGTGCGCCGGAGGCCCTGGGTTCGAATCCCGCCACGGATGTCCAATCTTCTTTACCTTCTACTTCTTCTCTGGAGATGGTCTAGAAACCAAGAGACTGTTTATGTTAATGGCTTTTAAGTTATTACATTGAAATCAACGTCTGATTGTTGTTGGTACTAAGATTATTGCATTCTAATTTATTATGAATGTCTACTTAATTTCTGAAAAAAAAACCTCGATCTTCTCAGCCCTTTTCATTCTCAAAATGAATTACTTTCCCAAAATATTGTTTACATTAGTTTTTACACGTTTTTCTGTTAATGTTTTCATGCGATGATCCACACATAAAATATGTGATTAGGTACACTGAAGTCCTGCTGGAATGTTTTTTATATCAGTGCTACTCTTAGTTTTCCTAATATAAAATATGCAATCAAGATGCACTCAAAACCAGGCTCAACACCATTCTAGTTGCTCTATAGTTGAACTTAAAGAAAGCGGTGCTAATAAATTCGGACTAAATTGGAATTAAAATGAATTGAACAAACCATTTCTGAGTAACACAAATATTAAAAGATCATATCACAATACGTGTATTATGTTAAACACACATCTGAAGTCACATTGCCTGTAAAAGCGAGCTGCAATTGATGGATTGTAACGCAGTTATATGCACTGTGAGACTCGTGATTGTTTATGTTTGATTTAGTTGAAAAGTGTTTGATTGAAATAAAGATTGTAACCCACAGCGATCGATCAGAAAGTGTCAGAAATTGAATATGAGGTTTTGGGTTAAAAGCTAAATTCCTGGAATACGCGGATTTCTTTCAAAATAAATACGGGAAATTAAAGTCCCATTCAGCATCACGTCATATGTCACATCGTCTACCGGGTGAATTATTGGATATCAATAGCTCCTTTGTTTATTGGAGTCCGTGTATATCTATCATAGACGTTGAAAGCGAGGAATATAAGTAGATGGTTATGAGGGGTGAAGGCCTTTGCATTAGTATAGACGTAAAATAATTATTGAACGTGTAGCAGTGGTCAATATATTTAGTCCATATTTCCTGATTCTGGTAGATGAAAAACAACAGATTTGCTAACATTAGAGCTCATTAGTAATGAGATGACATGGTCATGTGAGTGTCAAGGAAAGCACCCAAATTCCTAACGATCTTTGTGTTCATTTCCAAGAGCTAAAACATTATGCCGCAATGGAGAATTTTTATTGGCTCCCATTTAATTTTAGTTTGTTTGCAGTCATCCAGTTTTTGTATCTGATAATTTTCGAATTGAGATATTGCACCGTCCAGTTCTGGCACTTCGGGATCGAAAGATATAGGTATGTCGTCGGCATATACATGATGAGAAACATGATTAGCAATGTCACCAAATGGAAGGGTAATTGGTAATGTTCTATAAAGTTGTGCAAATCCATGAGTCATGTGAGACGTGAGCATGCAATATTTTCAATTAATTTGCCAGCAAAAGTTAAGTTTGCAACAGCTCCCAGGTCTGTAGTTCTTGAGAGTATTTTGATCAAGAGCTGGCTTTTTCAGAATGGGCACCCTATGGACAAACTGCAGTAGAAAAAAGTGACGTTAGCAAGATCAGTTAGCACGGGAAGAAGTCGAGGTAGATATTCCTCCTTCTTCTTCTTCTTGAATACGAGGCAGCAGCTAATGTGTTGTAGACGGTGGAGCCAGCTCACTGTTGATTGGTTGGGGTTTGAGAAGTCTATGTCCACCGGTGGACGAAAGGTAGGGCACTCCGACATTGAGAATGTGATCCGCAGTCTGTGATGGAGAACCACATTGGCAGGCTGGAGATGGACGCAGCCCCCATCGGTGCATATTGCTGTTGAAACGACCGACTCCTGTGTGAATCCGGTTTAACTGTTTAAGGTGACCCATTCCTTGCGCTGAAGATTGCTACCAGGTGGTAGTTCTGTCATAGGGGTAATCGTGGGTTGGTCTTGTCTTGAAGTATCTCGCCGGCCGTATATCCTGTCTGTAAGATGTTGAATGGGGAGCTGGAGAGTTTAGCAGCGTATCGACAGAAAGGTCGACGAGAGCACAGTCTCTGTCTGCCGGGCTGGTGTGTGATCTTTGACAGTGTTATGCAGACAGGTGCTTGGTGTCCAGCAGAGCCGTATCCCTAGTTTGTCCGTGTGTGTTCTTCCGAAGCACTGCAGGTGCAATGCCTGAAATACTGTATCGCATCAACATCCGGAAGCACATATTGCTTACCAATGTATGCTGATGATGTGCAGCTCTATTTGACATTTGATACTAAGATTGATGGTGATGTCAAATTGCTGCAAAAGGACTCTCTCTTGGTAATTGATGAATTCAGTGAGTGGATGCGCTGTAACAAACTCAATTTGAATGATGAAAAGACAGAAACTTTTTACATCGCATGTTCATCCTATTCACAAGTCGCCTCAACGGATTATCATCAGGGTCGGACAGTGGATGTTCCACAGTACTCGGCAATAAGAAACCTTGGTATTTGTTAGGCGTTTGATCAGACAATGTCTATGACTGAACATGTAAAGGTCATCATTAAGTCTGTTAACTTCAACCTTCGCAATATTTACCAGATTCGCCGCTTTATCACATTTAAAAGTTGTCATCATCTCGTCAGTTCACTGATTTTATCTCGCATTGACTATGCCAATTCACATTGTATGGAATGTCGGCCAAGAGATCGAGTAAACTTCAGATTTTGCAGGATAGAGCAGCCAGGCGGTGTTCAGATCTGATTAGAAGACACCAGCCACACCATCCTAAAGGGCTCCATTGGCTACCAATTAGTGAGCGCGTTGTCTTTAAGCTTATGCGTCTTACTTATAAGGGCTATTTCCGGACATTGACTCTTACTTGTAGAATTACCCTCTTGTATATTCCCTGGCAGGCCAGGATTGCGTTCTGTAGATGACAAGACGCTCCTGTTTCCCGCACAAAAAGGTCAGTGGGTGACAGGGATTTCAGGCAAATGCGGCCCCTAGCTATGGAAATCTTTTCCTATCTCTGTTCGCCCACTCCAAGCTCTAAAATTCTCATCTATTTTCCTAAGAGTTGATCGTGTGCTTAAATTTGTTTTTTTTGTTATTTCATCACATGAATTTATTATGCAGCTGTTTTTTTTATTTATAGTTTTGCATGTAAGTAATTATCTCATGGTTCATCTTTTACAATACATGTGTATTACATGTTTTAGGCTAAATAGTAATTACTCTCTATTTTGTAAAGCGCTTTGACCTGTTTTGAGAAGGCGCTATATCAAATGCGGTTTGTATTGTATAAGCACGGTAGAACTCGATGGTAGACGGGGGCAACAGTAATGGTTCTCAAGCTATCGTTGAGTAACGTGTCCAGCTTCTTGGTATGAGGAGAGCTGTGACACCATGCTGGGGCGGCATATTCAGGAGCGATGTAGACCAGAGCCAATGTACAGTGGTGCGTAGGGTCGCTGGGCTGGCACCCCCATGAGGATCCAGCAAGTCTGCAGAGGAGGTTATTCCTCGAAGATACATTGGCGCATACGGACTCGAGGTGTAAGTAAGCTGCCGGTCAAGCTTCACTCCCAGATAGGTTGGTGTAGGATTGTAATAATAATAATAATAATGAGACTTATATAGCGCCTTTTACAAAGTAGGCAAGGCGCTGACAGGGAAAAAAGGCAAGAAATACTAAGAGCTAGGAAAAAGATGTGACTTAAGAAGACTTTTAAAGGCAGATAAACTATCAAGACCACGGATGTTGGCAGGTAATTCATTCCAAAGGCGAGGCCCAGCAATAGAAAAGGCACGATCACCAGCTTTCTTTTTGGAACGAGGAATACCAAAGGAGATTGCAGAATCTGAGCGAAGTGTGTAAGTGGACTTGTGAGTACGAGGTTGAAAATATGAAGACAGGTAATCAGGAGATTTGAAATGCACAGCTTTAAAAGCCTGAAGGAGTATTTTGAAATGTATTCTGTAATTGATTGGTAACCAATGGAGGGAATCCAGAAGTGGAGCGACATGAGTGCGACTGGGTTGCTTGAAAATGAGGCGAGCTGATTTATTCTGAAGAACTTGAAGACGGTTTAAATGGCAGAGGCGCTCCATTGAGGTTGATTTGAAGCTGGCGATGAGCCTCTTTGGTGTTGAGATGGAAGGCAGTAACGGTGGTCTTGGCTTCGCTCATCTTCAGTCTCCAGGCCTTGAGATATGCTGCAAGTAGGACCATATCTGCAGTAAGTGTATTTTCTACTTCTGTCCAGCTACTGTCCAAGTGGAGAAGGGCAAGATCGTTGGCGTAGCGTTTTCTAGATGTTGTTTGAGGTAAATCGCTGATATACAGGTTGAACAGCATAGGAGCCAGTACAGATCCTTGTGGTACCCCGTTCCTCAGACGACGCAGACGACTACTCTGCCCATCACTGGTCTTGAGAATAAAGTTCCTCTTTAAAAATAAGCTTCAGTAGGCCTAGTTGGTAGATGTTGAACATGTTTGTTGATCAGTACGATAGACAGGTACTATTTAGCTAATTGACAAGATGAATAGTTCACAACGTAACACCAGAGTTAAAGCCCCTGATTTAAAGTCTGTGCCTTCTAGTCAACATTGGTCTATACCGATACGCATGACGGGTTGGTCCTAAAGCCTACTGGACGGTCCAACCCTGATATTGACAAAATATGCATGGACAACTTTGTTAGACGCAAAAATGCTTTCATCATCAGCACATTTAATGTCCAGACACTGTCAACAACAGCCAAGAAAGAAGAACTCGTACATGAAGCACAACTGTATGAAATCGATGTCATCTGCATACAAGAACACCGCATTGTCCACAGTGAACCTCTACTACAGGAGAATATTCATGGATATGCACTTATTACAGCCTCTGCCTGGAAGAACAAGAGAAATGCAGCTACAGGAGGTGTGGGGTTTCTTTTATCACCAAAGGCTCTCAAGCCATGCGCCAACCTTGTCAACTTCAATGAGCGCATCTTGAAGCTTACACTGACGGGCAATCCTGAAACAACCGCCATTTGCTGTTACAGCCCCCACAACGACTATCCAGAAGAAACTGTCTCTCACTTTTACCATGAACTTTCCACTGCCACCAGTACAGTTCCAGCCAGGCCCGTAGCCAGGAATTTATGTGGGGGGGGTGCGGATTTGCCAAAAGCGGACCTTTGGCGTACCGACAAACCATTTTTTTTCGGCTCGCTACGCTCGCCGGTTGACCAAAAATTTTCACCCTCGTCTACAAATTCTGAAGACGAGGTGGGGGAAAGTGACATGACATCAGCGCAGCGTTGAGAAAACCGTATAGTAACACCAGCCATACGTTATACAAATAATGAATGTTTTTCATTCGTGCAATGGTAAGAATATTTTCATGAGTTGAAAGATGAAAATGTTCCATTCAACGAGGCGTTTAATAGCCGAGTTGAATGGAACATTTCATCTTTCAACGAATGAAAATATTCTTTCCATTGCACGAATGAAAAACATTCATTATTTGTTTTATATAACATCTAAGTAGATCCTTGTCATTTTATTTAAAGCTCAGACTTTATAGTTTGACTACGCTAAAAAGCTAAGCCTAGCCTAGCCTGGCATGCCTGGCTGTGCCGCTGTCAAGTAGCAAGTTGCTACGGACCCAGGGCCTAGCTCTGCAGGGCTAGGCCTAAATGTTGACTTTAATTACCTTCTACTACAAAACAATAAAAACCCTACATTCAGGAAAGATTTTTCTTCAAAGGTTAAACGTTTTTGCTTGAATGTTTGCTTTGGTTGTTTATATTTATAAACCGGCTATCAGAAGATTTTTATTTGGTGTCTTTCGGACTTTGGGTTCAGGAACTACGTCAATTTTGCGGAGAGACCTTCAAATTCTGTTTGGCCGATTTTAGCCATACAAGCGGAGAGACTGACACCGACCATAACACATTATAGCAAAGACAATTCACACATGCAATTTCAGATGGCATCGATTTCTTCTCAATAAAAATATATCAGTTTGAATAAAACGGTCTATTGTGCAACATAATTATAAGTAAAATATCTTCAACAAATTAAATTACCATTCAATCATAAGGAGTCAGTTATTGAAAATTACTCCATATCAATGTCTCAGTTCATGACATAATGAAACTGCTCAGAGTTTTTTGTTTTACATCTCTAAGGTAATTATTTTGCACAAATACAGTATACTCAGCGTCCATAAATTGCGAGAACTATAGCTGACGTTTTCTGTAAATAAATTAAAAGAATTAATACTTAAAATTCAATATCGCACTGTTTTTTCAAGCGGAAAGGTTTCACTTTGGCTCCCAAGTTTCGTTGTAGGTTAAAACCATGAAATCTTGCTGAACCAAAGTAAACTGTGGTCTTACACCAGCTATCTTCTCTTTCTTATTTGGGAAATTGAAATTTTTTTCACTCAGCATTTCCTTTTGTAATCTTCGGGATATCATTTTTATAATCCCTCAATTTTTCTTCCACCTTCTATTGTTTAACAATAATTTGGTGTTAAACGTTTTACTCAAATCACTGCTGAAGGCCATGTTACACTGTGTAAACGATGCATCTTTGTTTGGCTCAAAATCGGCCAAACAGGATTTTTACGTCTCTCAGCAAAATAGGCATAACTTCTTCCTCCAAAGTGCAAATGACACCAAATAAACGTTTTCTGAAAGCCTGTTTATCCCTCTTTATAACCAAAGCAAACATTTGAGCAAAAATAATTCTTAACTATTTTAATTATTTTTTATTCTGAATGTAGGCTTTTTTTTACTCACACTGTATAGTCACTCTATTAAACTTGGTCTGAAGAAACCTCCTTGGCCGGGAATTCCACGTAGATCCTGCTGAAAACATAAGTTTGCCGGCAGAAACAAGATCGTGCTTCCATTGTTCACTCACACGTCACAGAGATCGCAAGTTCCGAGGACTCGCTGCTGCACCGCAATCAACGCTGATCATAATAGCATCATAGTCGCGGCAAAGTTCCGTATAGGTGCGTGGATTAGGTAACCCGCGTTTTGTGATGACGCACGAGGCATGCAATGGAACGAAACGTATGGAACAAAAATGCACGTCAAATGGAACTTTTTTTTTTTTTTTTTTTTGCAGAGCCAGCACCACAGAGCCACGAGAGGCACTTGAAATTCAGCACCGCAGAGCCAGCACCACAGAGCCACGAGAGGCACTTGAAATTCAGCACCACAGGGCCGCCCGGTTTAGGCGATTTAGGTATCACATGAAAGGGGCATATTTTTCTCATTACTGTCCTGAAGTTCCAGCTTCCAAATCCCTTCTTTTAAAGATACAGCTAAAAATATACCGACTTTCTGGATATCCAGAAAATTGCTACACAGTAAAATATTGAAAGTTGTGATACACATAAACACTTCTCAAATCAAAAAGGCTTTACCCATTTTGCTCAAACTTAGAATAATAACTATTTCGGTGACACTTCATCGTATGTATAAATAATACCAATATCAAAAATCGGAACATGTACCTTTAAAAGAACTTACTCTCTTTGTATAGACCTACATCTAAAACCCATCAAAATGAGATAAGAGTAAAATCCATGATCTTCCAGTGGTTCAGATCACTGGGTTCAAACCCTGGTTCCATCTTTTTTTTTTTTTTTTTTTTAAAAAAAAAAAAAAAAAACTTGACGCACTTGATGAGTAAAAAAAAAAACTTGGCCCACCCAACTCTGATTGCAGAAAACAGGGAAGTTGTAAAAAAAAAACTTGCCGCCAAAGGCGGCGAAAAAAACCAAACTTGACCCGGCCTAAACTTCCTGCTCCCCCCTCTTGAAGTCTCAGTCGCGGTCACAACATGTTTATGTTGCACGAAAAGCACGGTATTAATCTAATATTATAAAACACCGGGCGGCCCTGTGGTCCTGAATTTCAAGTGCCTCTCGTGGGTCTGTGGTGCTGGCTCTGCGGTGCTGATCGGAGGGATGCATTACTGCAGAAACAAGATCGTGCTTCCATTGTTCACTCACACGTCACAGAGATCGCAAGTTCCAAGGACTCGCTGCTGCACCGCAATCAACGCTGATCATAATAGCATCATAGTCGCGGCAAAGTTCCCTATAGGTGCGTGGATTAGGTAACCCGCGTTTTGTGATGACGCACGAGGCATGCAATGGAACGAAACGTATGGAACAAAAATGCACGTCAAATGGAACAAAAATGCACATTATGAGACGTAAGCATGCAATATATCATTTATTTAATGACATGTGACCGAGAATCCTCCGATCAAATGACAAGGATCTATTTAGGTGTTATATAAAATGCAATGGTTAACAGCTGCTTAGCCATCCATGTACCATGCACCACAACCCTTAAAACAACAAAATTTAGGCAAACCGCGACTTTTAATTGACAACACGGACCTTCAACATGAAAAAGCGGACCTTCATCATCATAAAGCGGACCTTTGTCATTTTTGGGGTTGTGCGTCGCACCCCCGCACCCCCCTGGCTACGGCCCTGGTTCCAGCCCATAATCTTCTGTACATCCCTGGAGATTACAACGCTAAGCTTGGGCCTGACGACGCACTGTTCACCTGCAACAACGAGTCTAACAGAAATGGAATGTACATGAAGGACTTCATGGAACAATTTAACCTTGTTGCCACTATGGCACTAATACCAAGTTCCAAAATCAAGCAGGTAGACTGTGGACACACCGCCGCCCAAATGGAGAACTTGTCCAACTGGACTATATTCTGGCCAGAAAGAAGTGGATTAACAGCATCAAGAACTCAAGAGCCTACAACACTTTTGAAGCTGTTAAGTCTGATCACAGAATTGTCTCTTGCAGGAGCCAGATAAGTTATCGTCAGAGTAAACCCCCTCCCAGAGATCCCATGAAAACAATTGACTGGAGGAAGGTAGTGAGGGGTACAAAGCTTTGTGAGCAGTATACTGTAGCATAACAGGTTCAACACTCTTGTTGATGAGCTTGAAGACAAGAACTCCAGCGCAGTATATGATGTCCTCACTTCAGCCAACAAAGAAATGGCATTGGAGATGCTACCTAGAAGAAAGAAGAAGACCACTGCCTTTGCCTCACACGACAAAGTCAGCAAAGCCAGAGAAAAACTGAAGTCTGCAGCCAAGAAGAACCGTACTAAATCCACCAGAAGCTCCAAGCAGAACCTTGATGCTGCTAAGGCTGCACTTGATGATGCTTACAATGTGGTGCTTGAGGAGCATGTTAAGTCCAAGGCTGAAGCACTTGACGTCCTACATCTTGAAAACAAGCATGCTGCTGCCTGGGAGGCCTTGAGGGAGCTGACCGATAAGAAGGCCACCCCACCTATAAGAATCAAAGGTGAAACAACTGAAGAGCGCCTTGACACGTGGTTTCAGCACTTTAGTTCTCTACTTGGCAAGCCAGTTCAGAATAACACTAACCTCGATGAACCTTTCTTCAATCACAAGATAGCAGTCACCCTTCCCATCCAGACTGGACCTTTCACTATAGAGGAGCTTCAGATATCTTGCTGAATAACTGAACACACCAAGACAGCCTGGTCCCGACAACATGCCTGCAGTAGTCTGGAAGATCCACTATTCCATGATCAACTGTTCATCATTCATCATTCCTCTACCAAAGAAAAAGCGACCGCCAAACCCCCCAAACTACAGAGGAATCACATCCTGTCCCCACTGGCCTCTAAGATCTACAACTCCATGCTGCTCACAGATTCACTCTCTCATATAATCCGCATTCTCATACGAAAGCAGAACGGTTTTCGCAACGACATATAACACTACCTCAGATACTTGCCCTCAGAATGATCATAGAAGAGTTTGAGAATTTCCAAGAGAAACGCTTCATTGTGTTTGTAGATTTTTCCAGGCTTTTGACAGTGCAAACAGGGATGTAATGCTGCCTATTCCCGCCAACTACGGTGGCCCAGATGAGACGTCAAGGCCACTTGCCATCATGTATGATAACCCATATAGCGTTGTGCAGACCTGGATGTCCCACAAAGGAGTCCTAACACTATTGGAACCTCCAAGATGATCCTCTTGCTCCATATCTTCTTTTTATCGGTTGATGTACAATCCTCAGACAGAGTCTTTACATTATGAACGACAAAGACCACCATCAAACCTAAGCTTCTAGACGTCACCAAAGTCCGTATCTCACAGACCTTGACTACGCAGACATGATCTAGCTCTAAAGCTGATCTGATATGTGGTGCACCAAGATATACTAACATCCTTGAGACTGGCTGCAGACAGTCGGCCACATCCTAAATGACAAGAAGACTGAAATATGACTGTCAATGAGGAGATGATCAGCAACCTATCTGCACACAGATGGTAGCCAACTCAAAGAGGTCAAGACTTCAAGTATCTCGGGTCCTATATGTTGCCGACAGCAAAAAGACTTCCTGTCACGCAAAGAGCAAGCTTGGAATGCCTGCATAAACTACGCCACTTGTGGCAATCTGTATCTCCATATTCACCAAGCTGAAATTCTTTAGAGCCTGTGTAGAGAGTTATCTGTGTATATGGATCTGAGACCTGGAAAGTGAAGACAGAGCTACAGATAGACTGATGACACCTACAAACCAAGCTTTCTTATGCGATTACCAAACAACCTGGGCGTGAGCACAAGACCAAGCACAGATATATGGATACTATCCCTCCAATTTCAATCTTCTGTGCCCAACGCCGTGCACGATTTGCCCGTCACTGTCGTCGTGCGATTGACCAGGTGGTCTCAGGCGTCGCGTGTTGGAAGTTACCATGCCAAAAAAAGGGGTCGTCGCCCATTTAACTTCATTGATGTGATTGCCTTCGCGACATCCAGCAGGATCCAATCTGACATCCCCAACTTAAGACACACAGGGACATTTGGCCGCTACATGGTGACAGCATCTCGCTGCGGCCGTTAGATAGAAAATAGACGATAGACATTTTTTGAACTGAAGGTAATTTGTCTTTGAAAAAAGTGCTTGTTTGAGACATGATAGATCATTGTCCATTTCCGTTTTTGCAATTAAAGGTGCAACGAGATTTTTGGAGGCACCCAATATTTTGTCATAATAGTAATTTCAATATAGACTATACATTCAATAATTTCTTACATTGGTATTTTGCTCATGAATGTCTTAACAAAAGAAAAAGTGATTCTGATTTGCTTATAGCTTCCAATTAAACATAGGTTGATTTTGATTTGCTCCTATATAACTTAAGAAATTTCACAATTTTTAAAACCTGAAGAAACATTTTATCAGCCTAAGACGCTTTCTCTCCATTTCTAGTTCGTTCTACTCGATGGACGTTCATGTTGGTGCGGTGTTGATTTGAATTATTTTAATAGATGATTTCAATTAAAAGGTGCTTGTTCCGATCGTCTTTGGGCCCCACCTGCTTTAACCAGAAGTATATCAATTTGGATATCAGATGAAGGCCCGGTATTTTTTCTCATTTTCGTCCCGAATTTGCAGCTTTGCAAGATCCATTTTTCGTGGTCTTTCTCAAGATATAGTTAAAAAACTACCATTTTGTTGCGTTACATCAATATAGAATAGTTGTGAATAGGGCATTGCACTAGGCTTATGAGTTAGCATCAAACCCGCAAGTGTTTCCCACGGTACTTGCTGGTTGGTGTGTACAGGTGTCGGGCGCTCATATCAAGTAGAGGAATCCGATATAGTCCATAAGTTGCCATCATCAGATTTTCCGTCGTTGCACACAATTATGTGATTAATTTTTACATATATCACCTTAAAGTGGATGTCCCCCTGACTAGGATTAGGATGTTTCCGCCGAAAAGCTGCACGTTAGCGTGTACTGCCCATTTCAAAATGGCTGCCTCGTTTTATGTAAAAACGCCATTAAAGTTTATTACAGATAGAAATTTTATCCGCGACTACACGAAACAAGTTTTACTCCTGAAGGGGGCTAACATAACATACATAACAATGGGATTTATAACGCGCCTTTTTTACCAAGTAGACAAAGCGCAAAAAAGAAAACAGTAGATACTAGGGAAAAAGGTGTGATTAAGAAGGGTCTGAAAGTGGTGATGTTACTCTGATACGGATACACTGGGAAGGATAATTACAGAGACGGGGCGCTGCGATGGGAAAACGGCGCGGTCGCAAGCCAATTTTTAGCCCGAGGGACATCAAAGGTGACAGCAACATCAGATCGAAGGGCATAAGGTGTATTGTGGATATGAAAGTAAGAGGAAATATAACTTGGAACCGAGCGATGGAAGGCTTTTGTTGTGCGAAGAAGAGTCTTGAAATGAATACGTTGTGCCACGGGCAGCCAGTGGAGGGACTGGAGGAGCGGTGAAGGGGAGTGCGTTTGGGGTTCATGAAAATAAGACGCGCAGCTCTGTTTTGTAGCCTCTGAGCCGGTTGAGTTTTTCTTGTCAATGCCATTCATAAGAGAGTTACAGTAATAAAGACGTGGATAAGATTAAGTGTACGAAACCAAGTTGGGACATGTTCGGTATCAAGATATTCCTGACACGATTAAATTCGGAAGATGCCAGTTGATGGCGAGACAGATTGGTTAATGTGATCATCATTGTCATGGAATGATCAAATGTACACCCGATTACGAATGGTGGGGGATGGGCGAATTTCTTGATCACCCAGATGAAGAGAAAGATGTTGAAGGGCACTGTAGTGAGGAGCCGAGGAGCAATAAAAATTCGTTTTACCATGTTACGCCTGAAGCTCTATTACTAGCATCCAGGGACTGCAAATCATCCCACACATCGGCCTAATTGAATAAACGCGCAACAGCATCACCAGGACGATTTGGGTCAAAATTGCATCGACCTGCACATCATCAGCATAAAATGGTGATAATGTAATTGATGACTTTTAATTAATTGGTCCCATTCTGCGTTGGTATAGGTAAAAGGCCTGAGTGGTCCCAAAACTGATCCCTGGGGGACACCATAATGAGGCTTTTGTCATCTGAAAAGGACCCTTTGACACTAACTTACTAGTTTCTGCTACCAAGATAAGTCTGGTACCAACTATAGACTTGCCACAGAGACCAAAATCACGCAAGCCGTTACAGAAGGATACCGTGTCTACGGTTCGAAAGCGCTGAAAATCTAACATAAGGGGAAAACGGGCTTGCTGGTCATCCAATGACCTGAGGATGTCATTTTGGACAATGGTCAATGCAGTCTCAGTACTATGAGCCTGCTTATAAGCAGGAATGAGTATGGAGATCAGACAAAGAAATTTAATTAATGTACTCAGAAACTTGAGTGGAGACAACTTTTTCAATCCTTGCCAAACAACTGGGAGTTGGAAACAGGGGCGATAGTCCCAATTGATTTTTGTTCAGGGTGGCTTTTTCAAGATTGGTGTAACGATGGCTTTAAAGGAGCTCAGTAGGAAACATACCCGAGGAGAGGGAAGTATGACAATAGTGCATTAAGATAGGTAATGAAAGTCTTCAAATGTTGCTTCCCAAACCAAGTGGGTGGGATCTAGGACTACAACTATTGAAGGGAACTTCATAATACTTTGCCCAACTCCTCTCAGTAACAAGTTTGA
The DNA here is from genome assembly GCA_023653785.1 of Ophioderma brevispina. Classification (NCBI taxonomy): domain Eukaryota; kingdom Metazoa; phylum Echinodermata; class Ophiuroidea; order Amphilepidida; family Ophiodermatidae; genus Ophioderma; species Ophioderma brevispina. The sequence goes on from JAMKCH010011537.1 coordinate 23,325, forward strand.
AATGAGGACATGTACATGGAAGATCTACATGGATGATTTACAAACATGTGAGGGTGTGGTAGTATACTATACGTAACACATCATATTCAAGTTCAGTTCTGATCTTATTGACCTTACCAACAAAGTAGTTAGAAAAATCATTTGCCAGTTGAACAGGCGAGTTACAGTCAGGGGACATCATTACAAGTATTAAGTAATTCATTCACAATTTTGTACATGTCCTTAGAATTACAGTCCTTAAGTTGTATGTGTAATAAATTCTTTTTCATGGCAATCACCATCAGCACAGTCCGGGCTTAGCATCTATATATGTTTGATAGTCCGTATTCAACATGCGTCTTTCTCCATCTTCTTTCATGACGCGTCGAGTACGCCGGGCACTAACAACAGCGTCATTGTACCACTTGGGTTTATACCGGACAGAGCGAGACTTGGATTTAGCTGGGGCATGAGCATTTAAAACATTCTGACAAGATTGATTGTAACCTTTCACAAGATCAGTAGCAGTTACGTTACCAAGATGAAGAACAGCATTGAACCTCCTGGCAAGATCCGTGGCAAATGACTCATGGTTGATGATGTAAAGTTACGCGAGGTGCAAAATGTTTTGGTAGTCATGTGCTTAAACATCTAGGCGTCCAAGATGGCCGCCTCAAGGAGGCATATTTTGCGAATTGAACTAAAATGGCAAATTGGCTGATAGCCTTGCTCCAGTTCTGCAAAAACTTTCAAGAAATCAATAGATTCTATAATGAGTTAACTATAGATTGGCGGAACGCCAACGTCATCCCAATCTATAAGAAGGGGGATAGAACGAATACAGCAACGATCGTCAGTATCGCTCAAATCCATCCCATGTAAACTACTTGAGAACATCATGACACACCATGTCATGAACACCTCAAAATCACACCTCACCGATAGTCAACATGTTTCGGCAGGGAGATCATTGTGATACTCAACTTGCCGGCCTTGTAGATGATACTTGCAAAGCTCCTGAAAGAAAAGCCAGGCAGATATGGTGATCTTAGATTTCAGCAAGGCATTCGACACTGCCCGATCCTCAACGGCTCATATCCAAGTAAGAATATTGGCATTTAATTAAATAATATAATAATAGAAGAGATTTATATAGCGCCTTAGGCTATTGGCCTCTAAGCGCTTTCACAACAGCCTCTTGGAATGGATTAAGACCTTCCTCACCATCCGTCATCAGAGAGTCTTACTTGAGGGAGAATTTTCACCTGAGACACCAGTCACCTCCGGTGTTCCCCAGGGGACAGTGTTGGGCCCCTTGTTGTTTCTACTTTACATTAATGATCTTCCGGATGCAGTTTCATCGAAAGTTCGACTCTTTGCAGATGATTGCATCATATATAGAGAAATAAAATCCTCTCAAGATAGCGAAGATCTCCAGAATGATATCGACTCACTTTGTGCATGGAGTCTACATGGCAGATGTCCTTTAATGCTTCAAAATGTTACTCCATGCATGTTACCCATAAAACCACGCCAATCACAAGGGATTACAATATGAATGGGAAGATTCTTCAAACAGTCAAACACCATCCATACTTAGGAGTAGAAATCAGCAATGACCTGAGCTGGGCTAAACACATTAGTCAAACAGTAAATAAAGCAAACAAAATGCTTGGGCTTCTGCGAAGAAACATCCATTCTTGTAGCAAAGAGGTCAAGGAAACCGCATATAAAACTCTTGTCCGCTCTAAGCTCGAGTACTGTGGAGCTATCTGGGATCCATATTACAAAAACAACAAGATGACACTGGAGAAAGTACAACGTCGTGCGGCTCGCTTTGTTCTTAACAACTATAACAACAGGGAAAGCGTCACCAACATGCTAGCAGACCTCCAGTGGGAATCACTAGAAGAACGTCGTACCAGGCTCTGACTTACCACCATTTACAAAGAAGTGCACAACATCACACCTTCAAATATTCAGCTCAAGAGTAAAAACATCAAGACAACTAGACAGAACGTAGGCCCGTACATCATTGACCAACCACCATTCAACAAATCTTGCTACCAGTATTCGCTCTATCCACGCACAGCTAGAGAATGGAACATGTTACCTTCAACCATCCGTGCAGCACCAGATACGAAAGTTTTTCAATCCAGCTTGTCGGACATAAATCTGCAAACTTTAGTTACAAAAGCGCACTTCAAAATTTTGGTCATTAACCTTCCACACTGACCTGTGCGTGATAACCGACAGCTGTAGGTGTTTGCACAGTAACAAGCAGAAGCAGAAGCAGAAGAACCTGGGTGTTATTTTGGGAGCTCCAAAAAAGAATTTATGGCATTTATATTTTACGTACAGGCTTGTTTTTAAAGATGGCGGTGATTATATTCGCTCTAGAGTACGTAAATCAGGAAGAAAAGCAGCCCTACCCATCTTTCGACGTTATTAAACAACACTGTCTAATAATGACCCTAAATCATTTCCAAGATGTAAAAATATTGAAGTGGGGTATTGACTTGTCTAGTAAAGATTGCCGTTACTATAGCTGGTTACTACTTATGGCCCGACTCTAAAATAGTTCATAGGAAAACAACCGCTCATATCAACCTGATACAATAAAATCATAATGTGTGTGGACTGTATTTAAGGACTAGTCTGTGACGTCATAGGTGTTTCCCAGTAAAAATAAAAAAATATGCTTATGAAGAAGTGAATAATTTGTCTATATGTAAAAGGAAAATTTAAATATGGTGACTTAAATTTCTTTTCTTTTGAGCACATCAAGTGCTATCTTTGTTTCTGACTTGTACCACGTGCTCCTTCTCTCTCTCTACTGCGTAGATCAGCTTCATTCCCAACGTCAAGTAGTGTTGATTGGTCTGCAATTATCCAGAAGTACGAGAGAAAATTGCAGGAAAATGTTATGAATAGTTTTCGTTATGGTTCTTATTATATCGAAAAAGATGTGCAGGGGTGTTTCTCTTCTTGATTTATGTCCCCTGGAGCGGGTATAACCGTCGCCATCATGAGTTATAATCATGTCCGCAATACACAAATGTCATTAAATCTCTTTTTGGTGCTTCCAAAATATTACTCGCATTCTTACCCCATTTATTTGTCAATTTTAGTACATTTAACAAAACATGCCTCCTGCCGGCGGCCATCTTGAACACTTAAATGTTAAGTCCACTTCAGGAAGGTAGAACTTTATTTCGTTTAGTCCTGGATAAAATTCTTATGTATAATGAAAATACAATAGCAGTTTTTCATAAAACAATGGTGGCCATTTTGAAATAGGCAGTACGCGCTAATGTGCAACTTTTCTGGGCGGAAACATACCTAATCCTAGTCAGGGCGATACCCCCTTCCAGGTGATATACTGGAAAATTAATCACCAGGTGGGTGCAACAACTCAAATTTTAAGGCCCCTACAGAAACTGGCTCATGGACTAATAGCCAAAAATCGGAACAAGCACCCTTAGTGAGACTCCTTGCATATTTGGCCAGTTCAGATATTGACATGGGGTTCAATCCCCGGCCATGCAGAGACTACGCCTTTGTCGCCATTACAAAACATATTGTGACCATGGTACAAAGTTCCTGTACAGAATTGGCTTACTGGAAATTGATGCATTCAGTTATACAATGGTCTGTTAATGATAAAAGTACTTATGTCATTGTTAGCCGGAATGTCAACAATCCCACTTTGCGTGCTAATATCTTAAAGACACATCAGTGATTGAAAAATATTTGAAATTGCAGGAATAGCTTCAAAATGAAGGATATAAGTCTGTAGATTCTCATAAGTTACCTTTTCCAACGTGGAAGAATTGGCAGAAAAGGAATGAGGGAAACAACGGCAGTGTTCCAAAATTCGATTCCCCATTCAATTTATGTGTCGTAGTAAGGGTCCGAAAGGCCAGTTTATGACTTACATTTCCGATTCTGTCCTTATTAGGTTGCTCTTTAGTCTTATCATTTGGCAGGGTATGTTTAGATACCTGTACTTGCTAACTACATGGAAAAATCTGGATTTTTATGAATTTTGATTTTCTGATTTGAGCAAACACTGATAGTGCTTTAATACAAGGTCGGCCCACTTTTAATGACCAAAATAAAAAACGGGGTTGTTTCTGTGTGCATCGTTAAGGAATGCTAATCTCTCCAAATGCTGTGAGAATGAATCATTGAAGTTGCAGTACCAAGCCCAAAGGTATGTTCAAATAATCGTGCTGGTGTTTTTCATCTAGTAACTTCAATTGAAACATCCAAGCTATCTAGACGTGAAATAATGTATTTTAGGTACCGCTTATTTACTAGCTACATACTATATTATGTTGAGTATCATAAACTTTTTACCTGTGGCCAGTAAAATAATTCCTCTTCTCACAGTGAATGGCAGAGGCTCACCTTATTTTGAAATCTACTATAGTTTAGACATGTGACGATTAACAAACTCTTCATGGTCGGAATTGTTTTGTGAAGTTTGTAATTTACTATCGTGATTAATGGGGAAAGAAATTGAGGTGACATTTTATTTTCAAGAAAATGTGCAAATTTTATTTGGGGCAATAGGCGGTTATATGATTTTAATCACTTTTTTATTATGAATTTACGCTGGGGTTTTGCCTCCTCCCACGATAGAAATTTTGAAAACACAGGGTAGAAGGCATGTCCCATAGTCTAATACACATTTTTGTATGATCTATACTTCCAAGGACTTCAAAGGAACCGCATCCTTGGTCGTAAAGCCAGACATGGAATAATAAGATCATTGTTCTACTTCCGAGGACCTTTGTTTGAAAGAATTTCTTTGGTGTTATGTCCTCGGAAATAAATGTTATACAAGTATATCCATACCACATACACCTACATGTAGAAAGGAGTGGTGACAAAGTCTCTTCCTGAACACCTTCAAGTGAAACAAAGATTGCATCTCAGCAAATAGTGTCTTGGGTTTTAGACATGTCTTCAATTAAAAACAAGAATCAAGCGTCTTGCCCGGTCAAGATACTGAAGGTCACGTCCTGTGAAGCCGGTTTTGAGATGTATTTCTAATTGAACATTTCTACTTCTATCCAGATACATGATAGGATCCATAAGTCAGGAATTTGAGCCAAGGAATTAATTTATGCTCATGTGTGGTGATAAGTCTAATGTGCTGATGGTGCTTAAGGACATGATGTCAATCATCATTCGAGTAAAAACTCGGACTCCTCTCATATGCTAGCTGTTACTGCTTCCCTGAAGATCTCCACCGAGGGGGAGTTCATTACACTTGCAGGGAGGGCGTTCCACCAAATAAGGGTGGGGACGAATAAAGAGTTTAGGTTTTATTTACAGACTGGGTTTCCCAATCCACGCCTGCAAGGGTGAAATCGCCCTGAAGGATAACATTTATTCAACTTGGATCAAATATTGACAGGGTAGATGATTAGTCCTATAAATTGGTGGCAGAAGAGCAAGGTGATCTATAAAAAGAACCAATATTGGATATAATGTAGTTAAATCCACAATAACTCTGCTTCAGTAGCATTAACAATGGCTATGAGATTGTCTTTGACCATGATGACCTTTCCTTCTCTGCAACCTTCCTCGTCTGAAGGTAGTGAAACCAGTAGTGATTTAGTGTCGCTGATAGAAATATTGGGCCGGAAGATCAGGTTTATTCAATTTTATTGGTCTGGTATTTTTTTTTTTGAGGCCCTAGAACCCCGGGTCTGTAATCAATTACCCCCTTTGACCCACCCTCTCAGCAGTACTGGAGTGATCTCAGAAGAAAGAATGGTGCTTTTTAAACTATGTAAGGTTTGAGCTTGTCAATAGAAACTTGCAAATCTGAAACCTTGTAGTAAAGGCTGTTACATTTCAGATTATGAAGATTTTGGGAACACTGAGGGGAATTCCTATCTTCCCCTGCATTGTTCTGGTGAGTTATCTATGCTAGTCATCTCTCACAGACATGGACTCCATGCAAGAAACATCCAAAATTCAAGTGAAGTTATTGAAGCTGGTTTGAGACTGGATCTTGATTTTGTGTCCTAAGTTAGACTTGGCTTGCTCAAAGAAGTCTTAATTCAGTGTGTCTTGGGTCATGGCGTCAAGAAGACCACAAGATTCCACTTTAGTTTCCTATTGTTAAGACATGTCTTCGAAAGCTTGTCAAGAATGATTTTTACAGTGTAGGGTGTGAACCAGTGAGTCTGCAGAAAAATTTCCCACAATGAAGTACCCTTTACAGGTAATTGGGATTGTTTTATTTATCTGAACAGATTTTATTGTACCCAAAGGCTTAAACAGGACATTCATTCTGTGTCTGGGTGTCCATTTTGGTTAAATTAGTGCAGAGGACGAAGCATAACCAGTGGGGGGGGGGCAGGGGGCACACAAAGACACCCCTGCTCATTAGCCGAGCCCCCGCCAGCCCCACCAAATGACTGACTCGTTTGTTACAGTGTCTATGGAGGACCCCAAGTCGCCCACATCAGAAAATGCCTCGGCACCATTTCTGCCCCCCCCCCCCATTTGCCAGGTCGGGTTACGCCACTGCCCAGAGGTGCGTGGTTAGGTGATAAAAGGTGGGTTGCTACAGATCCCAATGTCCAAATGTGACGTGAAAACTTGGTATGTGAGTATGGTGGATACAAGTAATACCCAGCAAACTATTTGGCATATTAAAGGTGCTTGTTCAATATGTCTATTGTGTTCTCTACTGATAGGAGAGGACTGGCCTGGCACATATGCCCCATCAATACCGTGGGAAACAAACTGACGGTATGACAGTAGAAGCAATAATGCATATGGAAAGCCCTATTCACTACGGTGCTAATATTGATGGTTAACCATTAAATACGGTGGTTTTTATTTACACTTGGTTGTTTTTTTTTTTCTATTTCCGAAATGAAATGGATTTGAGGGCTTCCAAATTACAGGACAATGAGAAAATACGCCCTTTCAATCTGATATAAAAAGCGACTCTTCGGGTAAATCAGGGGGTCCCTAGAAGATCGGAACAGGAACCTTTAAATGACGCTCATTTGCCAAGGCCTGAGAGAAATCCAAACACCACCAGCATTGATATGTTTGCTCACAATATTCATTATATCATTGTGAGACATTTATTATCAACAAAGGTTGTTCAACTGCATGCGTACAAATAATCCAATCATAAAACAAGTAAAAAAATACTTCAGCAGGTTCCATATTTTGTTAGAACTTAAAGGGGAAAAACAAGCGGGTCCTTCAAATCAGGGGGCGTGCAGTTACCAAATGTATTTTACAGCATAAGAAATAAAACAGTATGAGGCAATCAAAAAAAACCAAAAAAAAACACAAACAAAAAACCCCCCCCCCAAAAATATTTTTTTTAATTGCAATTACAATTAAGATAGGTTATCAGAAAATCCCTTTAAATACCAATTGATACACTTACAGCTACAATTTTTTTCAAAATTTACAACACAGTGCAACCAGGTGACTAGAAGTCAATTTTCTAGTGTTTATCAGAAGTCTATAAACATACTATGTTGAAAAAGAACCCTAAATTTGGCAGCACATTTCAGCAAATTGATAAACAAATTAATCTGTATTTTTATCCCAATAAACAATCTGCTGTAGCTTATTGTTTGAACCTTTTTTACAATACCTCAATCAAATGACTTTATTTACAACCCACAACTTTCTATGAAATGTACACATTTTGATATAAATTGTAAATTGCATTGCTGTCACTTTGGTATGGTTACCATGGCTACATGTTACCATGGAGTTAAAGCAACATATCCTAGGGCTTTATATCATTTTAGTAATAATTGAAGCAACTTCATTTTCCTATTGTGTGCTGAGTACAGAATTTTGTTGTGCAGATTTGTTTTTCAGATATACACATTTACATAGCTGTTAATCAATTTACAAAAAATACACACACACATAATCAAAGACTAAGTTTACATAGAAAGCCATAACTATAATAACATAATACAACCTTGTACTTTCTTTACAAAACAATACTGATAAACACCCACGAATACATAGAGTAATCATTATGAATAAATATTCCTATATTTGAATTTTTAATAAATGAGACGCTTAAGCAACAACTTATTTTCACAAACACATTTTTTTTAAATTTCAAATAAAACTCTAAATTGGCAAATATGTCCACAATTTTTTTTTTATGGCAAGGCTAATCTAGGCATTAACAGCAGTTATCTAATTAGTAACGCTGACGGATTGGCGCCAATATAGCGATTAACCTCCCTTTTGAAACTCTGCAAGTCCTGGTTTGATGCTACATGAGCAGGATGATTTTACAGGAAAATTGATTAAAGGTGCTTTTGGTGATTTCAGCACCATCAATTTTGTTTGGGCATTAACAGAAATTCCTAATAAAATCTTATTTCTACAAATTCAGTTGATTCTGACCAGTGAGTTTGCATGTACCAAGCATATGATTTTAGTACAGTGACCCACAGACCATGTGTTGTGATTTCTATTCGTTTTACTGACAGAGGTTATAAAATTTGCAAGATCCAGCACAGAAATACTACTTACACCAACAGATCAGTCGCATAAAAATCTGTCCTTTTTAAGCAAATCAGGAGGAACAAGGTTTTGGATCACATCATACTCTTTTTTTGTGCAAATATCTATTAAAGCAAAGAGGGTTTTGATCCTTGACAAACCATGTTGCTAGGAAATTAAATTGTCTCGGTAATCAATATTAGCTTCATTGTATCAATTGTCAATACACAAGTTCCCTTTTATTATTCATCACTTACATAAAATGTGGCCGAGAAATGGGAAAAATTCACTATCTCGGCCAGCGAATCAAACCTAGGCCTCCCGCTTAGAAGTCAAATGCTCTCTGTCAAGAGGTGATGCCATCCTGAGAGGGAGATTAGTAATTGCTCACCACATCACCTCAAGTATTAAATAGTTTCTTAATCACCTACATAAAATTGTTTTAATTGTATACTACAATAATAAGCTTTATTAAAGTAAACAACTAAATATACCATGTGTTAGGTCACTGCCAGTTACATTACATGAAACATGTACGTCCACTTGGCTTAGTAAAATGTTCCCTCATTTCTAAAAAAAGATGCTGTGGAGGATTTTATGTGACCAAATATATGGTGAGGAGGGGACACATGCTATTGGTAGAATGATCCTGGTGCAATCTTAATCTTATACCAATGCAGTTTTATGAAAAATATAGCTGTTAGTTATATGACCCTTCACAGGAGAGGAATTGTGACAAAAACAGCATTCTTTTTCAGAAATTAGACGAGTTGGGAGGGTCAAGTTCAACTAGGTATTTTACCTCAACAACCCTATGCCCATTTGGGCAGACTACCCCAACCTCAAATTTATCCCCAACTTTTTCTCTAACACAAGATTTACCTTGGAAATACCAGGTTGGCAGAGATAATTAGATGGCATGCAACACTTGCACTATCATTAGGGAGGGTCAACTGGTATAATGTTATGAGTATTTTATGGGTGATTTTTTAATCTTAACAAAAGCCAAGTTTGACCAACTCTGGGTATAACAGGACTATTAAATTGAAAACGCACTTCTGATTTTCACTTTTAATTTGATCAAATTCAGTACAACCAAACTGACAACAGAATTCTAACTGCCCGATAGTGCACATTTACTATTACATCAATTCATATCACTTCTTAAGGAACCCATAATAAACTTCAATTTATTTAAATGATAGGGGGTCAGATAAATTAGATCAGCACACATTAGACTTTTTTACCTCCATAAAAGATGGGACCCTATTTCACGACTCCCTAATAAACTAAAATCTTGTGGGCCGCAATAGGCTACTACATCTTTCCCAAGGCATAATATATGCAAGTTACATAATGTTTGAAATAAAGGATACAGAAGAGGGTGATGCATGAGTTCTTACAGCCTGCAACATCATGATAAATTAAGCCCTCAGCTATTAACACACATCATAAAATATTTGCTCAATTCAGGTATGTGATTATGATCCCACTATACATCATTCATATAAAGAATGACCTGTCAATTTGACTATTAAAAGAATTATAACCACCCTCCCCCCCCTAATAACCACCCTCCCCTAAAATTTCATTAACAGAGAAATCAATTAAACTGCAAAATTGTGTATCGTGCAAATATTTTTAGTGCTAACATTTTTGTTCATCACAAAATTAACCATCATTCTGTGGTTATTACACAGCTGTTTGAAAGACAAAACCAGAATAGAACAAAAATATCAATAGTCACAGATTAGTTAGTCCACTAGCTGCATCTTGTACAACATATACAAAATTTCACAGCGGGCAAATGGAATTGTGTTAATAAACTAGTTTTGCATATTTCTGTAAGGAGAATGGCCCATAGAGGACGCTATAACATACAAATTATAATGACTGGTATTCTGAAAGGGAGTCTAACTTTAGACCCGAGTTTAAACCAGTGTTAGTCCTACATGAGTGGACCATTTTTTTCTTTCAAAATACTGTGAAAGTTAAATGTAACGGGTGAGAAAATTCCTCATGGACGGGCCGCCCGTCCATGAGGAATTTTCTCACCCGTTACACACAATTTTAAAGTAAGTTGGAAGAAAAATGGTCCACTCATGTAGAACTAACCCTGGTTTAAACCCAGGTCTAAAGTTAGACTCCCTTTCAGAATACCAACCAATCTTTTTAGCATATATGGCAAGATTCTCGCAATGGATTTTTCTGATTTTTACAGGGATAATAGTTGCTGCATGTTCCTACTTATACCAGTTGTTACATCTGCCAGATATTCCACTCAAATTATCAAAGTGTATCTAAAAGTTTTGTAATCTGCACTGGTATTTATATAATCTCTTACAAGTAAACATTGAATTCTGTACTGCGATGATCAAAAAATTTAATAAGAAGTAGAGCTAGTGCTGAGTTTGGGAAAAACTCAAAACATAAATGGATGCAATGTGCAATCATTCCACAAGATAATATGGTGGATATGAAAAGGATCAATTCAGTTACACAGCTAAGATCACTTGAACACTTGATTATTACCTTCCTTACAACTTATTCCACACTTTTAACAAGTTTCACATGATTAAATGACAAATTTGTTACTACTTACTAATATTACAAAATAAGAAATTCTCTACCTAATAAATTTTGATCTACGGTTGTTCTACAGGTATTCCCTAAAAAACTAATTCTTATGCTAGTTGAAGATCAAATGTTGGGGGATATCTTAGAACCTGTTTTTTGCTTTTAAAGTTAAGTTCACTATATAATTCTGATTACAGCATTATGTCATGCTCCCTGTCACAACACTCAAACCACATACTTTATAACAAATGTGAATAAACTACATTTATCCACTTGCTTTTTTTATTAATTGCTTCAACATGCTTTACAAATGCTTATATCCTCTTTGTTTAATACTGTATACAAATTTACTAATCTTTGCATTTTAGCATTTCTTTTGCAATGAGTATACATGGAATTGCATTTTAAGCATGTGTAATTGGTACAACTGCAAAGATGCCATCTATAAAGCTGTCCTTTCATATGTACAGATTGTTTTTCAGGTGATTTTAGGAAGAGTAAACTAAAGGCCTGTCAGTGTAGTCAAAATGGATGAAAACCATCTCTGACTCAACACAGCAGCAGCACAATGCAATATGAACTGTGTTGCTGCTGCTTTGAGTCAGAGATGGTTTTGTAGTCAAGTATTAATGGACCTTTATTCCCATACTCACACCAACTTTGATCAACAGCATTATTTAATCAATGCTATTTTTGAATCATCTTAATTCAATACCTTTATAATAGCAGGTGATAGTTTTCCACTTCTTCGAATAAAAAGTGACCTTTTTAAGTTGATTGTGCCATTTCCGTATCAAAATCAAATCACAAACTTACTGCATCCTCATTTTTATTTTTTAAAAACTAAAAACATTAATTACTTTAGTGGTTTCCATGTTGATTTCTACCATGTTTGGACTAGTTTTGATTGATTAAGAAGACTGTGTTGATTGCTAAATCAATACCGACTGCTATCAATCTCATGTTGATTCAACTGTTTCAGAGTCAAAATCAATACTATCTATCTCATCGTCTTCACTGTCATCACTCGTATCCCTACCGTCTGGCTCTCCACTCAGCGCAATCCTGGCATAGTCGTCTGTGTCAATGGATTTGCAGAAGTAGATGGCATACTTGAGCTTCTCCCTGAGGACCTCCTTGCAAGAGTAGCGTGGTAGCTTGAGTAGGAAGAAGCATGTGTAGGACTCTGGGAGGAAGTAGTCTGGTGGGCTGTATTTATCTAATACCTGTGATGGTAGAAGCAATGTGAAATTAAGTACATCGCACATAGTTTGGGCTGGGGTTCCCCCCCTCTTGAAATTTCTTTTAAAATTCCACTGAAAATGGTGATCGAGGCACTTAATGACTGACTGTTAGGCAGTTGGTAAATCTGAGATAAACCAAGTACTAGCACAGCAGATTTACAGACATTTTTGACAGAGAAAACTCGACTAACCAGAGAAAACCCTGCAAGCATAAGCATGAATTGAAACCAAATTCACAGGGTCACGGCCTGAGTGGAAGACAATAATCTAGAATCTCACCATCAACAAAGGTCATGGGATGTGAAGCTAGAAACTAAAACATTTTAAACACCAAAAAATCACAAAATGTTTTGTTTAATTATAGAAAATATAACTTGAGTGTTTTAATTCATATTGGTGGGATTCAAAGTGCTCCAAAAAATGCAAATTTACATTTAAACAGGCTCCGATGGAACTTGGTACTTATCTACCGCCTAACCAACAACACAGGAACTAGCATGTGAAACTGAAAACCAAAGCATGACTTTTAAAACATTTTAAACAGTCTTGAGCTGTCTTGTTTAATTTGAAAAAAATAATGACTTTAAGTATTGTAATAATAATTTAATAATAATAATTGCCACTTATGAAGCACTACAACAAAAGTATCTAAGCACTGTACATAATCACACAAACATAAACCACTAACACATTTTGGGGTTCAAAGTGCTCGGTTCGAGAAACAATGCACATTTATGATACATAGGCTTCAATTTTCCTTTGTATCATTCCCCTTTTGTCTCTTAAGCAGTCTTGGTGAAAACGGAGTTCTTAGATTGGGAGATAATGTTGGCCAATATCTTACACCTTATACAATCATACACTAATGGTCAAGTTAAAAAAATAGCAGAAGAATGACACAAACCTTGAAGTACAACATACCTGCACGGAAGTCGCGATGGTGCGAGGTAGCCTGGTGCGCCCCCACACAAAGCGCAGAAGAAAAACAAGCGATCTCTCGGTGTTGTGTAGTGAAACTCTCCATAACCGTCACAGAACCACTGTACCGTGAGGCGTGATCGATACCATTGTAGGTTGCTATGACTTGAGTAAATGAAGAGAATATCAGGACTTTCCCATACCTATACCATGCAAAAACAAGATTTCATTACAAGTCCATTACCAAAAACGGGGTACAAAAACAGGGGCCATAGCCAGGGGGTGCGGAGGATGCGCCGCACCCCAAAAAAAATGGCAATCTGCCAAAAAGGTCCGCTTCCAGAAAGTAATCGAAAGTAGTAAACAGAAAAATGGTTTTTATACCATAAAATGAATGTTCCAAATTGTCAAAATTGCAGAGATTCCGAAAGCTTCGCCCCTAGACCCCCACAAGGGTCTTTCCCCCACGCGGCCCCTGCACCCAACCGTTAGTTCTCGTGCTTTGTGCTCGAAAGATCCACTGGCTGGAAAATTTGCACCCCCCCAAATAAATTCCTGGATTATGGCATGTACAAACATCTACTGAACTGTTAAGGTCCAAAAAGATTTGACTCAACCAAAAATGAAAAACATTAAGCAATGAAATTGTTTGTTGAAAAAGGGCATTTTCTTGCATTGGCACTTAAGTGGACAATATCATCTACACGCCTGTTGGTGGCCGACAGTTAGCGGAGTTTCGTGGACCTTCCCTAACCTGCTTACACTTTTAGGTGTTGTAAACCACTTGCCTCAGGATTTTTGTAAGGGAATTAATACACTTTCTGAAGTTAAGGAAACACGTGTAAGCAAGCAATAAAAATGAGTGCATTTTATCTTGATTAGAAGTAAAAAAATGTTCAAAGTGGACCTAAAGTATCAGCACATTGCTTCTGCAAATGTGTATAAAAGTGATTAGTTGTTGATATCTATTCCAGAAAGAGAGCAATTAAAATGTGAATCAAAGTTGCTGGGCATGATTCTTCTGCAACAAGCCCATTCACAAAGTTCACCTGTTTCACATTGATATTGATCAAACAAGGGCAATCTTCACTTGATACAAGATATGAACAATATTTCTGAACAGGCCAGTGATTTGCCTCCTGACTTAATGACACAATTTGAGACTGACAAGCAATAAAGGCGATTAATGGGGTGGTTTATGCTTTTATCTATGCCCGGCCCTCCCGTTCCTTTATATTCAGTATTTCTGAAATCTACGTGATTGGTACAGAAATCTCACCATGGTCTCCAGTTCAGATCCTGTGAATAGAGATGAGTAGAGGGGAACGGACAACTATGGCAGGCTTAACGTACCCACTGCACCTGGTATCAAATTCAGTATCTGTCAATAAAAACAAAAGAAATATTTGTACAAAATCTTAAAAATACTGCCTTCACATTTGTGTGTTTAACATAGAACACTTTAACAATACCAGATTTTTTTTATGACTACACTTATCAAATCACTTGTCCATTAGTTATTTCACTGTAATTAAGAGCAGCTCTGCACATATTCATTCTGTTCTCGTAGTGTTATTGAGTGTTTTGAACTGAGTGGAATATCATGCCCTGTATGGCGCACCCGGGAGGGACGAATGGATTCAGCTGGGCAAAGGCGTCAGGCTCCATGTCTCGGATACACATCAAACCTAAAACAAAGAAATAAGGTTGTTAACAAAATCTGCTCGGACAGACAAGTGGACTTTCAGTAGTTGTCAGTAGGTGTTTTGGTGTTTTTGTAAATGATTAAACATATCACCAAAACTGTATTTTTCAAGGCCTTCCACTCTGGTGTTTTATTTTTAAAAATCAGTCCTGCCTTACCAAAAACAGATGATTTCCATGGCATACATGAAAAAAACCTAACTATTCTGTTAGTTACGAAAGTAGCTTTATAAAAACTGGTGTGAGAATAGTTAACAAGTCACCTCATGATTGATTTTAAGATTTTAAATATTAATCTATATTAGTTTTACATAAACGGTTAGTCAATTGATTCACTTCATCTATACAAAATATTCAGTGAATGATATGGTTGAATTGATGATAGGCTGACTTGATTGTGCGGTGAGTGAAAAATGATCATGATATGAACATATGAAGCAAATCATTCCTCGTTATGACCATTTCCTTTTTCTCCATAATGTTAGCATTCCTTATCTACTACAATTTCTGGTTACTACAAAATAATTCCAGTAATATTACCTGGGACATAGTCTTTGTCGACCTCAGTGAGATCAGCCACAGTGAGGGGCATACCAGCAAGTTGTTTCCATACTGGCTCAGCTAATGATAGACTCAGTGGACTCCCTGTTCTGATGGCTATACCAATCAAAATACCTGAAAATCACAAGCAAAGAAATAAGTAGGAAAACTATACCCATATCAAAATGCATAGTTAAAATGAAATTTGACTATATACAAATACTACATGGTTAGAAGGGAAATAGGACACACTATTTTCCTGAAGTACTGCCAAGGGCCTATCACCCTGAACCAAAGGATGAGGAATGACAAGACCGTAGGCAGTACCAAGGGAAACAAGTGAACTCGGATTTACGCGATGCATAAAATATGTCTCCGCGAAAGTCTTGATCACTAACATGTGTTAAATGCAACTACAATGTATAAAGCCTACAATATGAACCCCACCCGTCCGCCTCCCTGACACCCTGCCCGTTCCCCTCCCCGACACCCTACCCATACCCCACCCCTACCCTCCCCCAACACCCCACCCATCCCACCCATCCCTCCCAGACCCCCAACCCTTCACCCTAATGAATTCCTGACTTTATTCACATTGTTTTACTCACCTAAGAAACGATACATATACTGATGCACCAATGACTTGGCAGTTGGATTGAGCACAAAACAATCCCTATTAGCACCTGCCTCATCTCTGCCATTAGGAGTTAACACCAGTAGTGGGGTAGAGCCATTCTGTAACTCATCACACATCTCAGCTATGGATTCACTGTAACCTCCACCACAGTCATCAACACTTTCACCTAAAGGGAAATGTACACCAGGATTAGAAAATGAAGGTCCTGCAGATGATGTGTAATAACTCTGATTGCTGGTTTACAAGTTTATGTGGTTGGCAGGTTAATCTGTTTATCTCTTCTTTTGCCCAAACCACTGATTACCCCAAAGCATGATTTTATTATTAGTTGTAACCCTACTACGCAGTCTATACTTTGCAATCTCTCTCCAAATACTGTATTCTAGTGCTACTCTTTCACTTCCCCCAAACCCCCGTTCCCCTCCCCCTCCCCACGTTTTCCTCAGAAAAAGTTGTCTAGTGCTGCCACTGCAAAGTAGATTGGATCTGCACATAAGATCAGGCACACATCAAATAATAAAATTTCAACAATTTTCCACTTTTTTTGCATTAACCCCCTGGGCACTACCACCTATGATACAACATCTCTGATTTGCTCATTATAGGACACAACATGAGATAGCCAATCAAAAGAGTGCTTCTATATCTCTGTTTAAACCATACCACCATTC
>JAMKCH010011538.1:0-28490 GCA_023653785.1 Ophioderma brevispina
ACGAGATTGAAAACATTGTATAGATCAGGTTATCTAACTGAAATCCCCATGAGATCTTGTACTGAGAATTGTTTTTCCTTGTTCATCCTGAAATTATATTATAAGGAATTAATGCTCCCAACGAGACAAAGTGTGCTAATGGCTAATCGATCACTCCCTTTGACGTGCATAACTATGCATGCTAATGAGCTAATTAACTCCTTTTGCCTTGCTTGACTAGAATCTGTTAAATCAACAGAGTCCTCATTTTAGTGTGTGGTACGGACATGTCAAGCAGCATGTGCTTTGTTTTGCATTGCACCCATGAACTTAATGAAGACTCCCCGAATTGTTGCAACAAATATGCGATGCACCAGAGACTTGCAAGGCTGTCATTGTATGGTTGATAGATTAGTGGGCTTCTTTCTGCTAAGCATGGTCTTGAAAAAATTTGAAATTGTGTCCCTTTTGTTTAGTTGCATTTCTATTCCATACTTGCGAGTCAAGGTAATGCAGCTGTTCTTGTCACGTTGGTAGAAGTCTGCACTGGAAAACGAGTGGAGTGCAGTTACTTGGTGGGGTTGGCTTAGCGGCAGAAGACTTCCTTATTGCCTAGTAGACAGTCCACTCTTGTAGCTGGACTAATACACCTCTACGTTGACAGCAACAAGACCTCGCAGTGGCAAGAGAAGCATGAGTTTTGTCAAACTACACTGGTAGTGATTGGCCGTGCGAGTACTATGAACTCTTTCTGCATGGGCTGATTGCCTTTAACGCTACACTATGTCTGCGAGATCAATGTCACAAGAGACGGCCAAGACAACTTGAAAGTAGTCTTGGTTATTTTGCTTCTAAAGTATGATCATGGGGGCTGTTTGTGCAGCTAACAGTGGGTTTTTCCAAAATGGGGTGACATTCAGCCGTGCAATATTGTAAATCTTGCTAAGCCCTTGTATATGTCATTTGGTCCATGTCAGTTTTAGTCATTCTTTTCCATCATCTTCTTGATGTTCAAGATCATCGGCACTTTCATATGCCAACAGAAAGGGTAGTTCGGTAGCAGGTGATGTCCAGGCATAGAGAATCGGCAAGAACAAATTACCGCCGTTTCGTCGCAAATAAGGGCAAGTAGAGAGTTGCCTTTTATGGCGCGTGAAATTCATCTAAACGCCTAACTTTGATAAACTATCAGGAGCTAGGAACACTCTTGGATGGAACAATGTCCTCCCAACACAGAGAAAGAGCAAGATGCATGTCCTTCATCTTCACACAGAGTTTCTTCAAGAGGATCAGTTAGAGACAGTGTTTCAGCTGTTTACCAAATGGAGACATGTTCATTGAGAGAAGCTCCAGCAAAGCAACGCCAAATGAAAATTGCTTACCTGCATCAACCATCCAAGGTATGCCAAGACTTCAAGCTGGATCAAACATACATCGGAAGACCCTTGGCCACATTGACTAAGATACTTGTCATCACTCCTAGTCTTTGCCATATCTTGGATTCCGTCGTTGATAGTCTACAGCCTTCCAAGTCCATATCGACAGTCCATATTCGAAACAATGATTCATGTATGTGGACTCACTTTGTGAGAGAACTTGTGCGACTCAATCATGTGTGCAATCCAGGTATCTATGGATTTGCTAGCTCACGATTTCCGGTGGAATTCAGAAATAGTTGGATGAATTGAACTGAAGACAAGTGCTTACATGTGAGTACTATATCTATTTTCTACTGAATTGAGGTTGAATAAATAATTTTGCCACTACCAAGACACCAACATTTTAAAAGCAATTTTAACCAATCTGATGACATTCATAAACATGGGAGCTGATACAATGAGTATAATAGATGTGTTGTGTGAAAGTGAAAGCCCTGAAAGTGTACAGATTAGCATATTTTAAGGAACATGACACGCATTTCAAACTTGGCATTCAAGGACAGAGATGGGTGGGACTCTCCTCACTTAAAAAGTAGGGCCAATTAAAGACATTTAACCATGGCGGGATTTCTAGCACCAGATCGGCTTCAACGGGCCATTGTTAGCACAGTGATGAAGACTGAACAATTGCTAAAGCTAGCAATACAGCAATTCTGGCTGGAACCTGCCCTTGATTTAGACAAATGTCTCTCTCTAGGCTGTTTGTGTTACCTGACCACTAACGCCGGAAGACACATCGGATCACTTTGTCCAATGTCGGGGTTGCTCTGTTGTTGATGTCTTCTGTTGTTGTGATTGTCTTCTGGTGTTTTGTTGTTGTGAAAAGGGTGTTAACCATTTGCCTTGTAAGATCCTCAACTTGATGGATTTCAATAAACTTGGGTAAAGGTGCTCTTGTTGCTTGCCAAATGCATCCCCATTTGTGATGAGGTCAAAGGTCACATACCAAGGTCAAAGGTCAATTCCAAGGTCAAAGTCATGTGAGGTCAAGTTGTTGTAAATAGGCTGAAATGGTAAATTGGACCGCATTTGAAAAGTTGATAGTTCAATTGAAACCAAACTAGAGTCATCGGCCTTGTAACATGGGATCCGCATTGTTGATGAGATCAAAGTAACATACCAAGGTCAAGGTCATGTGTAAGGTAAAGTTGTTAAAATGGCGAAAAGTAAAATGATCTCATGAAAAGTTGAAGTTCAATTGAACCAAAACTGGTTTATGGAGTTTACATGCAAACCCTCATGTATATGAGGGTCCAAGGTCACATATCAAGGTCAAAGGCCATGTTAGGCCTATCATTCACGAACCGCGATGGCAGGCGAACAAGCGGTCGGAGGCCGAAGTGTATTTTCAATGGAAACTTATAACCCGATCGGCGGGTCTGCCCACCAGTAAGTGTTGTGGCAGCATGCCTACCAATTTTTACCGCTACAGTCCTTGGCTGTAAATAGCCAATCTTTTATAGAGGATAGTCTTGTTACCCACCTAATTTTGGCATTATGCCAATACTGAGACTTAAACCTGATTTCTTTTCTGTGGGTTGAGCAATACTGAGAAATCCTTCCATGCTATAAAAACACTTTACCAAAAGTGTTATTGCATTCCTTTTTAATCTTATTCCAGTATACATCAGAGGAGTAATCAAAATTACAGGAAGGGGTACTCAGTTTAAACAAATTAAACATCTTATTGTCCATGCCGTATTTGAAAAATCTATTGAACAGGTAATCTTAAAGGGGCAGTTCCGATCGTATTTGGACCCCCCCCCTGATTTACCCCGAAGTGGTATCGATTTTCATATCAGATGAAAGGCAGTATTGTTCTCATTGTCGTCCTGAAATTTGAGCTCGAAATCATCATCCCAAGATATAAACAAAAAACCGCCGCTTTGTGGGTAACAACTTTATTAGCACAGTATTAAAAGGGCTGGGCAAACAGGCATTATTGGTCTACCATCAAAACCGCAAGTTGTTCCCACGGTTACTTGATGGGGTGTAGGTGCAAGGGCCAGGCTCCATATCAAGTAAGAGAAAACAATACCACATTAATCGGAACAACCACATTTAAAAGGGCTTTTAGCAAAGGTTCAAATTGGATCATACTTGCACCCCCCCCCCTTGGTTACACAGGATAGGTGCCATTTGATTACTACGAACCTACTTACTACCGGACCCGAGACCTGGTTGTATACATTGCGCGGGAAAGGAATTTCTACACCTGTGAGGCCGACGGTTGTTATGGAAATTTGGAATTGATCACTGTCTGGGCTGGAAATAAAAGGGGAAAAGGACATCTTGCTGTTGTGTGGGCATCAGAGATGCTTGTGGTCAGCTGGGGGTTTGGAATCGCTGTTTCCTGTCCAACTAGTACTGCTATTTTCGGTGGTTGGCCGACATTTTCATAAATTTAATTCGAACTTTGTATGTAACCTCCAGCTCCATCTTGCTTCCTCATTAACGTCATCTAAATGTGGGATGGAGAATTCTTACATATGACAACTTTTAATGAAGCCATTGTAATAATCACTTACATGAAGTCTTTCTCTTTTGTGTGACAAAAAATCAAAGGGTTTTGAATCAATCCCATGATGCATAGCAATGTGAACCCCTATATCTGCCCTGGAATAAAACAAGGTAAGAAATTGGGATTAAAGTGTTCCAAAAGTTGAAGAACAAGATATTCATAATCATGCTAAACTCAATAAGTTACTAAAGTTTTTTTTGGGCGCTAAAAATGGACAGTTAAAGTAGCGGTTTTTTTATATGTAAGAATAAGATAGGATTGTTTCTGGGATCCATGACCCCATTATGGTGATGAAATTTCTTATAAACAGGGCAGTGTGGGTTACTCAAAACACCCTCTTGCCAAAACTAAGAATATAAATTGTCTACCTTGCCTGATCTTTCAGGGGCCAGGATCTAGATATTTAAAACACTTAATTACAAACAGTGCAGTGATCTAGATGAAAAGAGTGATTATTAAAAACCTCATCTATTAACAAACAATTATACATTAACTTGACTTACTGACCTCAGTGTTAATAAATGACCAGTTCATTTACTGTCATACACTCTATTTCAGTTCCTTCAATATTGTCCCAACATAATAGCTTGATTAAATTGTTTTTGGTCATTTCTATACCCCATCCATCCAGTAGGCACAACTGGAATGATTATACATGGTGGCATCTCATATGTCATGATCATGCATTGATGACAGGATCATGGTTATTCCAGATAAATTCATTACCCCATCTGGGAGTATTTTGACTCTTTTCCAGTTACGCTGTCAATAGGGAATGTATCTGGATATACTTTGTCTTGCCATGACGTATGAAGGATGAAGTGACGAAGCGCACGTATACCCAGTGCAGCCTTTCAGTTGCAGTGCGATTGTGCTTTGCCTACGCGCGCGCTGAAAAGTCGGTACAATGGATACGCCGCGTCGCTACTTCGTACGTGAGATGGACCAGAGTTAGCTCCATTAAGGTCCATGATTAATCTCATTTGCTCATTAGCTTTCTGAAAAAAACAAAAAGGTATAGGACACAAATCTGTCGTTACTTCAATGTTTTCCATTGTGTGTAAATACCAATAGACCTTTCATTTGTTTGTCTTGATTTGTTCAGGGTTCTGGGTTGGGGAAACAGAGATAATGACTTAATGGGTGAAATCCATCTACCCAGTGCAACATTAAGGAACCATTCCATTTTCATTATCTATTGAAAAATAATAAAATACTGATTATATAGTGGTTGAAAACTTAGGTTACATATGACCAGTTGTGTGGTTCCCCGAATCACCTGCACTTTGAAGGGTGGGCTGTAAAAATACCTGTTGGCTAGTTATGTGGAGTAAAAGAGGGCACAAGCAAAATCTATCTGGGTTTGTCAGCTTAATGGGAACCTTACTGGCCAATCTCAAAATTGGCAAATACGGAGGCACACACCGCGGTTACACTTGGCGAAATATTTGAAAGCAAGGGTGACATCGAGTTCAAGTTGCCATGGATTAACGCGCAAGAAGTAAGATTATTATTGCATTTAATAAGACCATTAAGATATTTTTCCACCATTCTCGGATGAAGTTTTTGATATGTCTCTTCCACAACAAGTCATTTAATTTTGAGTTTATTTTGAGAGATAAGAAAGGTTTAAGGAGAATTTATGATCGTTGTGGTGTGAAAAAAAATTGTTAGAAAGTTTCTGTAAGGGGAGTATGAAGTTGGGCACCATTATGCCTCAATATGTGGATGAATTTACAGTATTCCTTTCAAATGTACAATGGATACTAAACTTCAATGGTTTCAGTCTAGATCATTCATATCAATTTTGGTGTCAACTCCTTTCTTTTTAAAATAGGTAGAAAGGACCTAAACCTGTGTACTTTTTGTAATGGGGAAGAAGAAACACTCACTCACCTTTTGAAGTGTAACTTTACAATTGTATTGATTGGTACACTGTATTTTGAATGGCTAAAAAGATTGTTATAATGTGACCTTTAGTTATTGATAACGAATTATGTATGTTCGGGGTGGAAATGTTAAATTGACGCTTCAATTTTAATTTCTTGCTCTGTCTTTCCATATCATAAAATTGAGATGATGTGAAAAACGTCCTAACTTTGAGGTCTTAAAAAAGAGGATTAAAAGATATATTATTTTTGAGAAATATATTTGTACAAAGAACTGTACACTCCCAAGTTTAACAAAAAAATGGGTACTTTAGGAGATAAATCATTGGTATTTCCACCTGAATGTTGAACTATTTTGTCTATAGCTATGGGATTTGTGAATAAAAATTTTTTTCCCCTGTGGAAAAAAAGAGGAAAAAAAAAAAAAAAAAAAAGATTATTATCTTGAAACAGCTCAACAAAAGAGTTCATGTGATTGGTAGAAAGGAAAAAAGAGGTTACTTCTTGTAAAAAATGGTCCATATATAGACAACTGTGGTGTGATATTAGTAGTACTGTGTGCTAATGGATGTAGACCTTTTCCCATGCTGCATAGGGGAAGTGAAACATTGCCTATCAGCGTAAAACCGTTAGCGGTACCACTGTTGTTGCACAATGTGAGAAGTAGCATCCAGGTTTTGTGCTGTCAAAATCCCATAAGACCACCAACTAAAAGGCAACGTTGTATTTGTTATCTTACTACAGCCACCTGCACCTGTCCAGGGCACAGCTTGTTCACGACCCATGGGCAACGACCATCCCAAAAACAGTTCACCACCCCAGTCCAGCAGGAGCAGCCGCTATAACCCATCGGCAGCAGCACGACACCCATGGCAGCAGCAGCAGCACCTTTACCACTTGATCACAACAGCCTCCTGTAAATTTGCTTAAGCACAAACCCACCGTATCCCTCACTGCAGCAGCAATGACATCAGGTGCAAATTGAAACATTTGTTGTATTGGGTAAATATGCAAAAATAAAACAGGTTCGAAAACAAAAGGTGGGTTTGTTTAACCAGCTACAAATTGACTCTCTCCCCCATATTCTCATTGAGATACAGGGCCAAGTTATTGCAAAACATGTCAGAGTTATCACAAGAACTTAGCCCAGCCACTTCTTATTAGCTCCTAGACTTACTTGAGGTGGTACTATTGTTGTAGGGGTTTTTGAGGTGTTGGTGGTCCCTATGATAGCCCTCTCTCCAAAATGAGGGTCATGTCATAGGCAGTAAAAAGTGGGGGATACTTATCATACAAAATAATATAAGGGAGGGACTTCCATTAAAAATAGCTATAGTCTGTGTCTCTACTTCTGCAGTGATGTCATGACATTTATGCCCGCGTCAAGAAATGCCGTCTTTGTGCACATGCGTGAAGGCGCCGTCGCTTCAAGTCAGCGCGAGCGTCCAACGAATCTCGCGCTGATGTCACTGCACAGAGGTAGCAACACACACCAAAGCATAAACAAACCATATCAGTTGTTACAAGCTTTGCAACAAAACCAGTTCATTTTTCCCGTGTGTGACCTTTGACCTAGGTGTGTGACCTTTGATCTCAGATTTGTTCTGTGCTCGGGTCAACAGTCCTTTTGACCAAATTTGGTGTTCATAGGGCATTTCTATGCAAATTGACCTCTAGATGACCTTTGACCTTTTGGGTCACTCTGAAACCCTGCAAACATAGGTCAGCCTGCCCTCCCCTACATTCTGATAACTGATATCAACTGCTGGTTTATTTTTGCATTGTTACATTTTTAATATATATATCTGGAGTATTTTTTATGGTAGCATTAATATAAAATGGGATTAAAAATAGTGTAAATAGTTATTGTCCCCAAGCACATTCAAACCCTGGTGGAAATTGGTGCCATAAAGCAAAGTACAGATACTTTTTGTTTTGTAATTCCTTGAGCATTCTTTTAATAGAATTCATGCAATACTACTGCACATGCATCCAGTGGATTTGTTAAGAATTGTCCATCACTATTCATAACTGTTAAAGGCTGACTCAAGATTTCTCGTGGAGGTCGTCTTCAATTTTCAAACAAATTATGCTTTTTGCATATAGATGATGCTTGTTCATACACTAATCACTGTGTGAAATAACTAAGCTAAAATCGTCGTCCACGCACTACACATACGCACTGCTCAGGCCAATCGAAGGCACCTAGTAAACAACAGACTGATTGAATTCAAAAGCCTGGGTAGTTCGTTAGGTAAAATCTATCACAATTTCAGAAATATGTCATATCACACGGGCGACAGCACTATTTTAGCATAAAACAATTTGGCTGCACCTCGTTCTTCTACTTAAAATAATGCTATCACCTGTGTGATATGATACGATAAATACAAAGGCTAAAAACAATACCTTTATTCTCTAATTCACATATTTGGATTAGTTAGAGCTGCTATTAGGATTGGAATTAGAGGATAGAGTGGAGAGTACACTTTATCAAATGAATTGGTTCTTCATAGGTTTATATGATGTAATCAGTCAATCAGATACATGGCACAGCTGTTTGACCCCGTGCAAATTGTCTCTTCTATTTTTAGAACAATTTAAGCAAGTGGCGACACAATTTTGACAACTGATATAAGTAGGGAAATGCAAGAGCTCTTACCTCTGCAAAAATCAGAAAAATCCATTTCGGGAATCTTGCCATATAGGCCTACAAAGGTCACAATTTTTACATATAGCACCCTCTATGTGCCCATTTTCCATAGAGAGACGTGTAAAACTAGATTTTTAAGAAAAATCATATTTGCCCGCAATGAAATTTCGTAAAATTTGCACAGGATGTAGTTAGTGGAACAAATAATCAAAATCAGTTGTCAAAAGTGTGTCGCCATTATATTTTTGGTTTTATTTTGTTTTTGTTATAATAAATGAGACTTTCAAACAGCTGTGATGGTAAGAAAAGATTAAAGGTACAAACCAAGCCTGCTGAGCAAGGACCCCCCCCCCCTCCCCAACTTTGGTGATTCCTTTCTACCAGTGTTATTCCTTCAATGATTTTCCAAAAGAACTTGGCACTAGGAAACTGGTTGGCACAAGCAAAAAGCAGTGATATAAGTACCACAATTCTCAGAAAAACTTCGGCTGGTATTCTGAAAGGGATTCTAACTTTAGACCTGGGTTTAAACCAGTGTTAGTCCTACAAGAGGGGACCTTTTTTCCTTTCAAAATACTGTGAAAGTTAAATGTAACGGGGGAGGAAATTCCTCATGGATGGGCTGGAACAGCCCATCCATGAGGAATTTTCTTGCCCACTACAGCACACTTTTAGAGTATGTTGTAAGAAAAAAAGTCCCCTCTTGTAGGACTAACCCTGGTTTAAACCCAGGTCTAAAGTTAGAATCCCTTTCAGAATACCAACCATTGGGTCTGCAGAGTTCACAGTTCTTTCCAACATTTCCTTTATGGAAATAATAAATTTTGTATAAAGTACTACATTGTACTTCGAAAAGAAGAGCCTTCTTAGGAAGATTGTGTATTGTGTATGTAATATAACTTCTGCATTTTATAATTTCTGCAAATTTAAAAAGGGGGTCCAAAATGGGCGATTAGCAGCAAATCTAATTTCATATGGCTGTACACCTATCTTCTCAGACAAACTTTTCTTGGCCTTAAAGGTGCATTTTTGATCCTAGCACTCTTCATTTTTGTTTATGGTTCACTACAGTGGGATTAATTAAAACATTACTTGGACAGGGGTAGCGCGCACAAAGCTACGAGGGAGGTTCGGCAGCATTCTTCGACCAATTAAGCGTCGCGAAACGAGGTGCGGTGTTCCCCCTGGCTTCACCGCAGTCCACGCTCGCGGTTGTCGATCTGGCCAACAAATTATTAATCAGACTGTAGCTATCCTGGAAAGTAATTCAAGATTTACAGTGATGATGCGATTTTGAAGCATTTTTACGTTATGAGCGAATGTGTACATCACAGACATGCCCATAGGCTAATGTGCTGTATTAAGAAAAATACAGATTAGGCTTTTTTCTTCCAGAGTTAGATCGACAATTGCATGAAGATTAGGCTCACATTACTAGACTTAGGCCAACAGTTCAGATGATATTAAAATCTCAATTGTTGTAGGGTAAAATAAGGAGGACCACGAAATGCCCCGTCAAGTTCAACACTAGACTTTAAAACATTACACCCTAATTACATAGAGCACGCAGTGTAAGGAACTCCATGTGGCTCCATGTAGAAGGTACACATTCAAGTACCCAATACATAGGGGGTCATGACTAGTTCCTACTACATCAAGTACCCACTATATAAAGAACCCATCACCACATGGTGTATACTTTATAAATGATCTGTTGTAGTAGTAGTAGTAGTAATTTAAAGAGACATGAGGAGATTTCCAGAAAGAAGCACCCCCAATTTTTCTCAAACCTAGGTTTTTTTTACATATTTGGAATGCTTACCAATGTATTAGATCACACCTGAAGTGAATAAGCCGAATACGCCGTCTTTATGTAATAAGGTGATGATTTAGTAGTTTCTATCGTGCACGACAGAAAGTCAAAGCATGGTTTTCTATGGGGAACGATTACGATAGCAGGCAAGTTCAAAACAAGGTTTGCGGTTTTCTTTTGCACCTGTTTGTCCAATAAAGCTTCCAAACGTTCTCGGTAGGTGGTCTACAACCGATCCAGTGAAATTTGAGAAATTCGTATCCTAAAAAAATCTCCTCCCGTCACTTTAAATCCGGTTTTGTCCCCGTGAACGAGGGTGGCCAGATTCACCTCACACTCGCAGCAACCACCCTCACTCCCTCCTTCCACTTCACCCGATTCAATGCATCCTCCATCCTCCACGTAACCCTCCTACTCTCCTCCTCCACCCCTGTAAGTTTATATTTTAATTCTGTAAGAGTTCTGTTATAGAGGATAGCCACACTGATTAACCTGACAAAAAAGAGGGCATTGATCAATTAACTTTATGCTCAGAAGAACCACTGGCCCAAGACTCATATGGAGTGTACACAGATTAACCTCTAATGACACTCTGTAACCTTTGACCCCATTCACAGTCCAGAGTGGCAAATTACACATTCTGAGGACCGCTGTATTTTTTTTTTTTTTGGTTGTGTTTGTTTTTTATCTTAGCTGCTTGGTGAACCATGTTTGGGATTATGTGTTTTTTTTGTAATGAATACATAACAGTAAAAGTCAGTAACCCTGTAACATTTAGATTTAAGGGGTTGCAAAGGGACTGTTCCCCTTGGCCATGCCTTGTGATCAATTTTCTTTGTAGATAGAGTATACAACTAATGGATGTTTGTGAGTGCAATGGTAAGAATATTTTCAGGAGTTAAAAGATGAATTATTCTTTCCATTGCATGAATAAAAGATGTTATTTGTTTTATATAACATCAAGTAGATCCTTGTCAGTTCAGACTAAATCTTGGGTGAGCTTGACTAGGGCACTTGAGTAGGCTAGCCAAGACCAGGGCCTAGCCCTAGCCTGGCTAGACCTAATCATGACAAACATTTAACTTCTCTATTGCATGTCACTTGCTATATCCACAGCCTTAACACCTCTTATGTACACAAAGGCAGCATTTTATAATACCTGCCACATGTTTTGATCGAGATCTCGATCACTTGAGCACAGTAAGTGTTAATGGATCTCTGAGAATTCAAAATAGAATCTGCTGCAAAAAATCTTTGCTGGCAGAAACTAAAACAAGTTCACACATCATTAGGAGATTTCCGCATTTGTGATTGGTCGAGAGCCGGTCATAAACAACGTTTAATGCCCTGCAGTAATCGATTTCTGATCACTTTTGGGGTAGGCATGTAGAAAAAGGTAGACGTGTGTAAAATGAGCATGGTTGCTACGGCTATTATTGCCTCAAAATAAATATTGAAGCCCACTATACTTGACTTAAAAATAATGTAATATGTGTTGAACAAAACTCAAAACATGCTTTCAAATATTTTGCATGTTAGTGCACATTCAAAGCACACAAAAAAAAAAAAAAAAAAAATTTTTTTTGTAATGAATACATAACAGTAAAAGTCAGTAACCCTGTAACATTTAGATTTAAGGGGTTGCAAAGGGACTGTTCCCCTTGGCCATGCCTTGTGATCAATTTTCTTTGTAGATAGAGTATACAACTAATGGATGTTTGTGAGTGCAATGGTAAGAATATTTTCAGGAGTTAAAAGATGAATTATTCTTTCCATTGCATGAATAAAAGATGTTATTTGTTTTATATAACATCAAGTAGATCCTTGTCAGTTCAGACTAAATCTTGGGTGAGCTTGACTAGGGCACTTGAGTAGGCTAGCCAAGACCAGGGCCTAGCCCTAGCCTGGCTAGACCTAATCATGACAAACATTTAACTTCTCTATTGCATGTCACTTGCTATATCCACAGCCTTAATGGATCTCTGAGAATTCAAAATAGAATCTGCTGCAAAAAATCTTTGCTGGCAGAAACTAAAACAAGATCATGCTCAGTTTGTCGCGCATGCAAAGACCATTTATGAAAGTTACGCAAGTTTTGAGACTCGCTGCAGCACCACAGCCCGAATCGTAATCTTGCATCATAACCATGTACAAGGGCCATTCTTCGGTCATGTTTGTGACCTAAAATGGGTAAATTTTTATCTTGAATCCAATGCTGTTTTGTCAACATAACCAATCTGGTATTACTTTTGATATTATAAATAATCTTGGGTCCAAACGTAACCAAAAATCATATTTCCATATTCGCTAGGTTAGTTATTTTGTCATGAGGGCAAATAAAGTTCAGTCACATGTGCGACATTCAAATAACATCGCTTACGTTGACAAAACATCATTGGGTTGAAAGTAAATATTTAACTATTTTTAGACACAAACGAAATGTGACCGAAGAATGGCCCATAAGTGACCTGCATTTTGTGAAGACGCATGAAGCATGTAATAGAACGAAACGTGTGGAACAAACAAGCATGCCGAATGGAACAAAAATGCAGAGTATGTGATGTAACCATTCAATATTTCATTTATTGAATGATTAACGTGTGACCTTGTAATCCTCTAATCAAGAGAAAAGTATCTACTCAGGTGTTATATAATATAGATTAACTCCACAAGTACTATAGTGTTTCATCTTCCTCAAGTCAGTGTGTAACACAATAGTCGTAACACTAAATCGCGAGTGTTGGTCTAAAGCACTGCCATACGCACACGCGTGTATAAAGGCGGCGTAAAAATATACACGCAAAACAACTTTCTGAACGTGTTGACATCACTGACTCGAGGAAGGTAAATGGAGTATATCTGCCCATTGGGCACAATGAAACAGGAGTTTCCGTAACCTGACCCATCTGACACTTTTTCTGACACACTTATGAATTTGGAAACCCTTCACGGAATAAAGCACAGGTTTATTCTGTTAAGGTTTCCGAATTCATAAGTGTGTCAGAAGAAAGTGTGTCAGATGGGTCAGGTTACGGAAACTCCCCAATGAAACTTGCTTTTTTTTTAGCCTATCAGCAAGATGTAAGAATGGTGGCATGGCTGAGAGGGCAAAAGCTACAATTTGTAAGCTGCATTTCAATTGGTTATTGTAATGAATATATGATGTAATTAGCCAATCAGAAATGTTGATTGAAAAGCAAGTAGTGTTTGAGGGTTAAAATTTAAAAACCTACAGTGAGCAAAATGAGCCCCCATTTGCAAAGGTGCTCTATCTTGACTAGAGGAGCCAGTCGAGCAATAAAACCTCACAAAATGTCGGAATTATCAGTGTAAATATCCTTCTGTGTAGTTGCTTTTCTTGGAGGTGGAGGTCTCAGGAAGCTCTTGTTTTGTACATGCTGCATAAAAAGAATGCAATGACATTGGAAGAAATCTTTGCTCTATTGTTCTCTGGAGAAACTGAGTTTAAAGTTGCCTGTTCCGATTTTTGTCTTATCGTGTTCTCTACTTGATAAAGAGCCTGGCACTACAGTATAGGAAAGAATTTAGTATCTGCCACATCTACAGTTGGCACCGTTAACCGAATAACCGCATGTAAGTTGGGCCTAATTTTAAAGTGTGGCAGGATACTAAATCAATCCCATTATACAACGACTCACCAAGTATTATGGGAAAACAAACTTGCACTTTTGCAGGTGTGAGAGGCCATGGCCAAAAAAAGAGGAAACGGGGGGGGGGGAAATTTTAATTTTTGAAATTATGCCAAAAACAGGCTGAAAATCAAGAAAAAATTTTGCACTAAAAAATTTCAAAAATGAGGAAATTCTCTTAAAAGACATTTTCATGACGCTAGAAACGATAATGCATAGTGCAAAGTCATATTTACTACTGTACTAATATTGATGGTTAACCAATAAAACGGCAGTTTTTTGTCAGTATTTTGGAGAAGAAATGGATTTGAAATCTGAAATATCAGACAATGAGAAAAATACGGCCTTTGAACTGATATTTAAATTGATACTACTTCCAGAGGGGTCCCAAAGACGATCGTAACAAGCATCTTTAATCCAATTTTCAGTTAACTTTATTATTGTTAAAATGGAAGAAGGCCCTCCTGAAACAAGGATGGCCCTCCTGAAACAAAGATCCACTTGTAATATTTTAAGAGTGCAATGTTTTCATTTATGAAAAAAGGTGCCTAATATTATTTATTGTAATTATCATTGTAATGAAAATGATATTCTGCATTGTCATCTGTAAAAAAAAATGCTCAATCTTCTGTTTGCATTGCTGTTAGCAGATTCCCAGTATCCCCTCATCATTCTATTTCATTACAGTTTTACGATTTGACTAAAAAGTTCTAGCCAAATTGCATCTAAATTATGTGAGTTTTGCAAAATCGCCCTTTCTTTTCATTTTGTGAATAATGAGAAGTCAGAAATAGGTAAACTACTTATATTGATGTTTTGTCATGACCAAAAAACAGTGGATTGGTCATCTCAGCTCATTGCATGAAGCCACTGTCCACTACCACAATAGAATTAAAACAGCATTAACTGAGTGGCTAGCAACCAGTCATTCACACAAAACGTGCAATAATGGTCTAATAATATCTAATGCATCCCTCTTCAGAAATTAAGCACCATGCACTTGCACTACACCTCCAGCACAGAGATCCCAACTTTATTCTTGTTTTGATGACCCTAAATAGGTGTGTGATTGAGTTTTTGTGGAGAAAAAATCCTGCATTTGATAAACAAATCCAGATAAAATAACGTAGAAATGGCCTGAAATTTTTTTTTAAATTCTGAATTCGGGAAAAAATCCTGAAGAATCATACCCCTATCTAAGCTGATGGTAGGTGGCTTCACATATCTAATATCAAATCACTATTGTGTGATCAATACACATAGGCAGATACAGGGGAGAGGTCCAAGGGGGAGTTTCTGTAACCTGACCCATCTGACACTTTTTTTCTGAAAACTTAATGGAATAAAAATGCTTTATTCCGTGAAGTGTTTCCAAATTCATAAGTGTGTCAGAAAAAAAGTGTGTCAGATGGGTCAGGTTACGGAAACTCCCGGGGTAAGGGGTACAGCAGACGTCATGTTATTTTTACAGTGCCATATGCAAGTGAGATAATTTGAGTGCCAACATTCAAAATTTAAGTGTTTTCATTGTACTAAATTTACACCCCTCATTGTATCCAAAATATTGCAGGTTCTACACCTTTTGTTCAACCCACTGAGTGCCTTTCTCATGAATATTCCCCACAATCCCCCAAGGTGTGCCCTTAATCTCCGACTTGCAAACAAATGCAGTTGGATCTGTGCACCCCTTCAGATTTTCCAGGCAACAGTGGAAAAAATAGGATCTATGGGTGAGTGAGTGAAGCTATCTGAAAAAAAAAACCTGTATTTGCAGTTCTGGATGGGAGTTTCCGGAACCTGACCCATCTGACACACTTATGAATTCCGAAACCCTTCACGGAATAAAGCACAGGTTTATTCCGTTAAGGTTTCTGAATTCATAAGTGTGTCAGATGGGTCAGGTTATGGAAACTCTCCTTCTAGATGATACTTGGGGAATGCCTGGCTCAGTAACCACCTCTGAAAGCCTGCATATGCCACTGGACCCCATCTTTCAAAAAACTTGTATCTCCCCCTTATCCAGTGTATAGAGAAAAGTGGAATAGAATTGATACCAAGATTTACAGATGACAATGCAAAAAAAAAGTTTTAATTCTTTCTTTCTCTCTCTCTCTCTCTCTCTGGAGCACTATATAAGATGTTTGTACCCACCAAATTTTGGTTGAATAAAGGGATACTGTGCAAAATTGCACACACACAAATAAGCTTGTCCTAGTATTGAATCATTTTCAATTGTGTAATGATTTGGTACCACTGTACAAAAATACACAAATTTGAAGCTTCAGAAATGCGGTTGTTGACAGTCCAGAATCTCTGAAATCAACTAAACTTGAGCTATTTTTCGAGTTCCTAGAAGTACAAATCAAAGCCACAACTTCTTGTTCGCCTTAATGGGGACTATGAAACAGTGTATTTGTGCATGTCCATAGTGAAAATAAAGGTGCAACAATAGATTAGAGGCATCTATTGCATTAAAGGGACAAAAGGACATCTTGTGATACAAGCAGGTGAACGGTGCCACCACTATTTTTGGCTGTTACGGAGGCCTTCTAACCGTTTCTGACAAGGTATTCTTTCCGGAGCCTATTTATCACATGAATCAAAAGGCACTATTTTCTTACTATAAGAGTAATGCACTTGCTATGCGCTCTCATTTTAATAATAACATGCTACACTCATGGAAAAACTGATTCCCACAGGACACCAAAATGTCACAAATAGGCCTTGCTTTTTACTGGAACTACCAACCATTACACCAAAAGTGGAGTGATTTGGTACTCTGCCCCCTTTGAAGTGTTTGAAATTCCCAGCCAATTCATTTTTCTTGACAGTATATGAAACAAAAAATTATATTAACGGCATATTATAAAAATTCCCATGCAATTCCAGATATATGTTTGGGGTGAATGAGTAGCCAAGAGATAGCATTTCTAAAAACAGTGTGTCTAGAGTAAATTGATAGAACATTCAAAAAATCAATTTTAATTTATGGTCATCGTTGTGCAACAGAATTTCTTCCAAAAACTATTTTTGCGATAAGAGAGGGGAATAAAAGCAAATTAAAATATACTAATTGGACTATGGAAGAACCAGAAGAGCAGAATATTGTCACTAGCCAATGACTTATTAGAAGCAAGAAAATTTACAAGCAATAATTGCTGCACCCTGATGCAATTAATCTAACAAAGTCATGATCATACACTGGCTGTTAATTGTGTGTATGTCCTTGTCCTTATGTATTATCATTACCCAGTTTTAAGAAGAATCCATCTCCTGCAACGAACCAACTACGTCAGAAGCCAATGGCTCATTATAAGCAATTACATATGTTGCTATACTCTGACGCAGGTAATTCCTAATAAACATGGTCAACACGAAATTAATTGCAAGTATGACCTTGTTTCTATGTAGTATCCAGGCTTGAATTGACCTTTTCAACAACGTGCTTGCAGGCTAGATTAGCTATTGTCTGTTCAATAAACTGAGATGTCAGGTTTTTATTAATTATTTCAAAAAACATATGCTTTCGAAAAAAATCACGAAGAAATAGTTGTTATCATCATTGGACCCAACAAGATCATGGTTCCAACTTGAAAACATATTTCTCTTTGGATGTTTATCAATTTACACTGATTTCATGACCAAACGACACAAAATGGGGGGGGAGTCCAGGTGAATATTGACTTTTGACTCTGAAACTGTGATGACAGACCATTCACGAATTAGGGGCGCTCAAAGCATGTTCATACGAACAATAGTATTGTTCGTGGACTTACTTTGATTTCAGGTATTGATAAGGCATCGTTGAAATACCGATACTTTTACTCGAGGCCCGTCGGTTTTATTCAATTGGGTACGGACAAAAGCATGATACAGCTCTCTTATAATGTCGTCCATTCAAGTAATGCAGTGTGGACACTCCGATGCATATCATCTCGTTTGTATGCAAACTGACCAAAGGTTCGGATTTGATCCTGTTGAGCAAATGTTGGTATTATTTATTTCAAACAGTAGCGGACATTAGTGATCGTGAATAATATCTCCGTGACATCTTTTACTACCTACTAAGAGGAGTAAATGGAACCCTTCCACAAAACATAATTTCTAATGGTACCAACATTATTCGCTCATTTTGAAAACGAGGTAAAACACCCAGATTTCCATTAAAAAGATTGAAGGTTAAATGTTCCCATTACCTAGTCATGTAAAAAAAGTCTTAGGTCCAAGGTACCAAACAACTTTCTTTTCGTGATTTAATTCTCGAACGTCCGTATTTTTTGAAATAATTAATAAAAACAAGACATCTAAGTTAATTGAAAGACAGTAGTTCCGTTTTAACCTGACTGTAAAGAGACATGTACATTCCAGAAGCGCTCTCCCCCCCCCCCCCCCATTTTTTTTAACCCCCTTCCCTCGGTTTTTGCCATATTTGAAATGCTGAAACAATGCATAATCACATTGAAATGGAATAAGCTAATACACTATCTTTATAATAAGATGAGGATTTAGTATTTTCTTTGTGCACAACAGAAACTCAAAGCACAGTTTTCTTAGGAGCGATTACGATAGGAGGCAATTCAAAAAAGTTGTGGTTTTCTTTTGTAAAAGTCAGCGATTTGGGGATTTAAACCAAAACTAAAAAATTAAAAATTATTAAACATTGTAAAAATATTTTACAGGATTAAGTAGGTGGTCTTACATATTGTACAAATGTAATTGATAAAATGTATGTTTCTGTAACTGATTTTAAACTACTTATACGAGTAATCAAACAATAGAACACTATTACACCGCTAATAATACAATTATACAGTAGACACCTTACCCACAATAACAACCCGTCTGTTCAAAATAACAGACGAGTTGCCTCCCTTTTAGTCGCATCTTACGACATGCAGGGGAACACGTCAGGCCATTCTAACCCCGAACCCGCAGGGGCTGTTAAGAGATATAAACATGACAATTAGGGTAAGAAAGAAACATACACTTTTCCATATTTTGCGTTTTTACACCTTAAATGAATTTGGGTGAAAAAGCGGTACATCGGCCTGTTGAAAAAAGGACACCCTTTTTACGCGTGTTCTTGTCACGCATCATATCACCTTTGAATACAGTGGCCCCCCGGATAAGTAACAGTGTAAACAGTCCCATATTACCAAAACTTTTTGCAGAGAGAAGCCCATAAAAATTCATATATTCACAGAACGTGCAGCGATTGGAATAGACTCCGCTGCTACATCGCTCACTTCTTTAAACGACCGTGCATTAATTCGTCAGAAATAGAGACCAAGCCATACATCAAAAATTTAGTCTTTCAGCTCCGCTTCCCCGTGTGTTTATATGGATCATAGTGTCTTGTCACCACGTACTTATGAAGAAGTCAAATGCTGAAGTGATTAAATTATAAAAAGACCTCAATACAAAGCAATTCAAATTTCAATAGTTTTAATTTTGTAATAAATATAAAATTAAGTGCAAGTTCATAAACAAGCCTTATCACATGAAAATATGGCATGATATGAAAGACAAATACATATTATGTAAACCAGTACACAAAATTGTATAAATGATCAGCATTTTAAGTAGAATATTTGGAGTTCAGATTCACAACACATCAGAAAAGCAAGAGCAATCATTAGTCACTTAAAGGTGCGTGTTCCGATCGTCTTGGGACCCCC
Organism: Ophioderma brevispina; assembly: GCA_023653785.1. Lineage (NCBI taxonomy): Eukaryota > Metazoa > Echinodermata > Ophiuroidea > Amphilepidida > Ophiodermatidae > Ophioderma > Ophioderma brevispina. The sequence goes on from JAMKCH010011538.1 coordinate 19,623, forward strand.
TGATTTACCCGGAAGTAGTATCAATTTTGATATCAGATGAAAAGTTGTATTTTTCTCATTGTCATTCTGAAATTTGAGCCCTCAAATCCATTTCATTCCCAAGATATATAAACAAAAAAATGCCAAATTAATGGTTAACCATCAATATAGCACAATATTGAATAGGGCTTTGCAGTATGCATTATTGCTTCTACCATCAAAACTGCAAGTTTGTTTCCCATGGTACTTGATGGCGTGTATGTGCAAGTGCCAGGCTCTCATTTCAAGTAGAGAACACAATAGACATAAATCGGAACAAGCACCTTTAACCTTATCTTGCTCCCAGAAATCACTCTTTCAAACACACACACGATAGAAACACGAGGTGTCGGTAATTACAGTGTTTGCAGGAAGGGCTCGATAGACAGTGACCAATTTATTGAAAACACACTGGTGATACACACAAGCATTTCCAGTAGGAAATGGGGTGACTTAAAACTGTGCCAACACACAAAATAAAGGAACCAATGCAATTGGCCAATCTCAAGAATACTAAGCCAGAGGCTGGCTTCTTCCCCATCTACCCATACAAGGTCAGGTTTACTTAAGGCAAACATATGCATAGCCGAAGGAGGGATGATCCTAGCCCCTGGACAAGCCAAACCAATGCCACCAACCTGTGGTGCACCCCTCAGTGCACCCACCCTGAGGGGACCCCAACACAATACCCACTAGCCACCTGTGTGGGAGGGTGGGGAGTTTCAGAACCATACCACACTGTCTTCTCCCAGCCAGATTGTAACAAAAAGGGAGGCAAAATTACCCACATCCAGACAAAAATTCGCGGGAAACCCCAAGTTTTAAGTTAAGCCACTCGATGATTGGTGTGAGACATGTCACAAGGCCGCCAACATAACGACTACGGTAAACACTAGTCCGGTTAGGCAATTACTATGGATTGACTTACAACTTAGACTGGGGAAGCCCAACGAAAGTTGGTCAGGGGGATGGGGAACCAAGCCTCAGTCCCTTAGAGCGATTTAGGGACCAACATTTGCTTCAATTAGACTCGGTAGGTAAATTGAAGCTTTGAATTTTTGAACAGGAGACATGATATGCTAGGTCACATAATTCATAGCCAGATTCTTACTCACGGTGTGATCCAGAGCTGTGTGTACTCTTAGTTCTACCACCTCTACTACTTAAAAGGGACACAATGGCATAAAAACTACTCAGACATAACGAACTGGACCCTGACTGAAATCACTTCCACAAATTTGGAAACAATTTTGTGTTTACAAAATGTAAAAAATACTGCAAGTAAACTTGCGTCATCCCCCTGCCAAGATGGCAGTCTGGAACATGACCTCAGATGACCTTTGACCTTGGTCCATGACCTTTGACATCACCCACACATGAAGGAACCCCTATTGCACCTTAACTCCATGTCTGGTGTAAATTTGACTTAAAGTTTTCGAAAGAGATGTGAAAAATGAAAACCAAACTGGAACACACACATACACATACACATACATACACATATAGACATGCGCGCTATCGCAATATCCCCCACTGCTTTTCAAGCCAGGGGGGATAAAAAAAGAGAAGTAACTAATATTATTTTCCTTGTAAGCTTCACTGCCACAGACAGCCAAGGATGCTGACATTACTGCCAGTATTTTATCAAACTTGAAAAGCATGCAGTCATCAGCTTACAGACCATTGCTATTGTATATGTGCTAATCCAGGTTAATTCACCTTTCATTTGCCAGATCAATATCTTACTACCAACCTGAAGTACAATGTTTGAACCCTGGTCTGAATGCTTTCGAATTGTGTCAAAAGACATGCAAGATACACTGTAAATTCTGGCAGGAATGTCAACACCTTCATTTTCCATGGCAGGAATTGCCTGTAACTCTTGCTGTTTTCACTGTTTTACATAAGGTAAACATTCAAATTCAAGCCAGGGTTGGTAGAGGAGCGATAGATATTATCTATAGGTATTAGGTCCGAAAGGTGTCTTTTGCTTTCCAAGCGGATAGCATCAGAAAGCGTATATTACACTATACGATTTATATTTGGTCTTGAAATTTTAACTACTAGTTTTCCAGGTAGACAAGGGTATATTTAGTAACACTGTAGTATGTAAAAAACTCCCCTTCTTGGATGCTTTTAACACTGATGTGCAGTCAGCCATCTGGCTAAAAAACCCAGCTTGGTAGTGAACGTTTTATGGCAGGTACAGTTCATAAGGTGCACAAAAATAATGGTGCTTCAAGTGGAAAACATGTGGTAAGGGTTGATCAGTGGTAGGGTTGGTTCAGTTGGTGGTGATCAGTTGGTAGGGTGGATCAGTTGGTAGGGTTGATCAGTTGGTAGGGTTGATCAGTTGGTAGGGTTGCTCAGTTGGAGGGTGAGCAGTTGGTAGGGTGGATCAGTTGGTAGGGTTGATCAGTTGGTAGGGTTGTTCTGTTGGTAGGGTTGATCAGTTGGTAGGGGTTGATAAGTGGTAGGGTTGTTCAGTTGGTAGGGGTTGATAAGTTTGGGTAGGGTTGAGCAGTTGGTAGGTGTCAGTTGGTAGGGTGGATCAGTTGGTAGGGTTGATCAGTTGTAGGGTGTTCAGTTGGTAGGGTTGATCGGTTGGTAGGGTTGATCAGTTGTAGGGTGTTCAGTTGGTAGGGTGGGTTCAGTTGGTAGGGTTGTACAGGGTAGGGTTGATCAGTTGGTAGGGTGGATCAGTTGGTAGGGTTGATCAGTTGGTAGGGTGATCAGTTGGTTAGGGTTGATCAGTGGTAGGGTTCAGTTGGTAGGGTGGATCAGTTGGTAGGGTTGTTCAGTTGGTAGGGTTGATCAGTTGGTAGGGTGGATCAGTTGGTAGGGTTGATCAGTGGTAGGGTTGTTCAGTTGGTAGGGTTGATCAGGTGTAGTGGATCAGTTGGTAGGGTTGATCAGTTGGTAGGGGTTGATAAGTTGGTAGGTTGATCAGGTGGTAGGGTGGATCAGTTGGTAGGGTTGTTCAGTTGGTGGTTTAAGGGGGGGTTGATCAGTTGGTCGGGTTGATCAGTTGGTAGGGTGTTAATTCGTTGGTTAGGGTTGATAGTTGGTAGGGTTGATCATTGGTCGGGTTGATCAGTGGTAGGGTGGATCAGTTGGTAGGGTTGATCAGTTGGTAGGGTTGATCAGTTGGTAGGGTTGTTCAGTTGGTGGGGTTGAATCAGTTGGTAGGGGTGATCAGTTGGTAGGGTTGATCAGGGTAGGGTGATCAGTTGTAGGGTTGATCGGTTGGTAGGGTTGATCAGGTGGTAGGGTTGATCAGTTGGTAGGGGGGTTGATCTGTTGGTAGGGTTGATCAGTTGGTAGGGTTGTTCAGTTGGTGGGTTGATCAGTGGTAGGGTTGTTAAGTTGTAGGGTTGATCAGTTGTTAGGTTGATCAGTTGGTAGGGTTCGATCAGTTGGTAGGTTATCAGTTGGTAGGTTGAGCAGTTGGTAGGGTTGTTAAGTTGGTAGCGTTGATCTGTTGGTAGGGTTGATCAGTTGGTGGGTTGGTCAGTTGGTAGGGGTTGGATCAGTGGGAGGTTGTTCTGTTGGTAGGGTTGTTCAGTTGGTAGGGTGATCAGTTGGTCGGGTTGATCAAGGTGGTAGGGTTGTTCAGTTGGTAGGGTTGATCAGTTGGTCGGTGATCAGTGGGTGGGGTTCAGTTGGTAGGGTTGGTCAGTTGGTAGCGGTTGATCAGTTGGTAGGGTTGATCATTGGTAGGTTGTCAGTTGGTAGGGTGGATCAGTTGGTAGGGGTTGATAAGTTGGTAGGGTTGTTCAGTTGGTAGGGTTGATCAGTTGGTAGGGGTGTTCAGGTAGGGTGACAGTTGGTAGGGTGGATCAGTTGGTAGGGGTTGATTCAGTTGGTAGGTTGTTCAGTTGGTAGGGTGATCAGTTGGTGGGTTGATCAGTGTAGGGTTGATCAGTTGGTAGGGTGGATCAGTTGGTAGGGTTGATCAGTTGGTAGGGGTGATCAGTTGGTAGGGGGGTCAGTTGTAGGGTTGATCAGTTGGTGGGTTGATCAGTTGGTCGGTTTGATCAGTTGGGGTTGATAAGTTGGTAGGGTTGATCAGTTGGTAGGGTTGATCAGTTGGAGGGTTGATTCAGTTGGAGGGTTGATTCGTTGGTAGGGTTGTTCAGTTGGTAGGGTTGATCGGTTGGTAGGGTTGATCAGGTGGTAGGGTTGATCAGTTGGTAGGGTGGATCAGTTGGTAGGGTTGATCAGTGGTAGGGTGGATCAGTTGGTAGGGTTGATCAGTTGGTAGGGTTGATCAGTTGGTAGGGTTGTTCAGTGGTGGGTCCACATTTTTCTTAAGACTTTTAAACTGGACTGAACTTTATAGTACATGGGGGACAAACGAATGGAGGTTTTGGTTTAGTTTTTTTCATATACCATTTTGACCACAATGTTTTTCAATCCAGAATTTCATGGAGAATATGAAAAGAAGGTTGTTCACTTTTTAAATGTGTTCTTGGGTGTTTGATAAGGGGCAAAAATTTGTTACAGGGGTAAACAATAAAATTGTTTCAATGTTTTAAATTTATAAAAAAAGAAAAATTAAAAAAGGTTTCTAAAAAAAGGTATGTTGCCATATTTACGACCGATTTTTTAGTACAAAAGGCCAAGAAGTTCATGGTCATTATTTATAGAATGGTCCGATTTTGTTTAAAACTGGTTTTAAATCGTCATTGGTTCATACTAAGAAAATGTATATAGATTCTGGGTTCCCCTTTCAAGGTGAGACTTTTAGAGATAATCACTAGTGGTCTCCCATAGACCCTGGGACCACAGCCATTTTGCCCTCTGAATTATTATCAAACGTCATGCTAACGCGAACCTTTATAGTGCGGCTTTGTACAGTTAAGACGAAAACAATTTGGCACCATTGTTAGAAACAAACCGGGCTGACTGAACTGAAATTTTACCCCAGCGTGACCTTGAACCGTTTTACCTTGTAACTTTTATACTATAACAATCAGGTAGGGCAAACTATACCTTCTGTACTCCTGAAAAGGTACTGAACATGATGGATACCTTTTAAACAACATTTGCCCCCTTTTATATTTTGGCCCCCTGTATAAACAGTGTAAACCTTTCCCCCCATGAATTCATCCAAGAACACATTTACAAAAATGACACCACATGATGTTGGAATCCTCATACAATTTTGATTTAGAAAAACCCTGGTTGCAAGATTGTCATATTGAAAATTTGCCACAAAAATACAGTTCAACATGTACTATTACTTGGAAATTTACACAACTTTTGGGGCCTTATGTTTACCACAGTGAAACAAGACTTTCAGTAATTCTGCGCGTAGCAATGATTCTACAACCCCTAGGGGCGGATTCTGGGTCAATCAAAACACACGAAAGTGGGCATGGAGCCACTTAGGCACCCGTTGGGGTCCGGGGGCGAAGCTACCGGAAAAATATGCAGTTTTCACAATTTAAGCCTTATTCAATGCCCTCTCCTTCATTTCTCCATTTTTTTAGATCGGGGTGCATGCTCCTCCAGCACCCATTGCTTATTTACAGGAAATATGCATAAAAATATAAAATAAATGGCAATGGAAAAGGTCACTTTCCATTTTATAGTAAACACCTTACAGTTTTGGTCTTGGAAACCTGTATTATCTTTCCCTGGTCGTGCTTGGCAGTTGATAATCAGCTCCATTACTGCTGTTCATGAACTAGGTGACTATTGGCGGATGATTGCACATGTGTATAAGTCCTTTGGCCATCGAGAAATTTAGGATGAGGTAGGTCTACTGCAATGTCAATATCCTGAAAGAAAAAAGAAAAATAACCTCTGTACTTTGATCACCAAATAGGCAACAAAATTTTATTTGTCCATGCATGAAAGTGAGTCTTGTTTTACACGCACGCCTCTTGACATAAGAATGCACCACATGTACAGTACATTACGATGCAGTGTTAGTGTTGCTTTCAGTTCATAGAATTAAAAACAAGAACCGAATTGTGTGTATTATTGAACAGCCCAAGAGCATAACCAATTTCTTTCCCACCCCGTGCGTCATCCTTGTTGTTGCACAACTGTTGTTGCATAAGCACATAAAAATATGTGCGTCACACGTTATGTTATCAGTGTTGCAATTCCGCAATGTTCCACTGTGCAAAAAACAATCGATGGAAGAAAACATGCTCGAAAATGATTCCTACATTCCTAGTGCACAAAAAGTCTCCCAATGACCCCAGTTAAGAGATGTTTGAGTCAGAGTGATAGCATGTGGCATCAGTTGTTGTTACTAAATGCAAATGAACACAAAATACTCACGTCTCATAAAATATGCATAAGGGCTTTAAAATACGACGATATGATTGGCCTATTGGGGGGTGCTTAAAATTCTGATAATGAAGTGCATATGCGGCAATATATACTCTGGACACTCAATTCTGGTTTGCCATTACAAGAGATTCACTGGATTAAAATAGAGTCTGTGTTTCAGTTACACCTGACACCATTCTGTATCATTTGCAGAGTTAACGTCTTGCCTCTGGTGGTGAACAAAGTAAACTCCGTTTCTTACCGCCGTGCAGTGATGTCGCGCGAGATTTGATGATCGCACCAGTAAACCTTGCATGCTTTTTGAGTGACACCATTGTCACACATGCGCACTAAAGACGGTCTATTTTTGATGCGTGTTAAAAGCTGCGGGTGGGGGAGATAAGGTGTGACACACTGCACGAGGTATGTGAAATGGACTAGAGTAAATGACAGTGCAGAAGTAAACCAACAGGAAACGTCTCATCATCTCCTGAGATGGCTGATAGGGTCGACACAAAAATCGCTTAGCAATGGAGATGATTATTCAAAAGTCGCTTCCTCTTAAGTTAGGAAAACATGTGGCCGTTATTGATTTCCTCCTCCTTAAACAGACACAATCAATTGATAAGAGTTAATGAAGGCGCATTTTGTGATTCTAGCATCATTGTTTTGTTTATGGTTCTCCAGATATCTTGAGAAAAACTTATCCCAAAATTTCATTGATTCCACTCTTGCATTTTATGATATGAGAAATGTTTGTACACAGTGTCTTAGGCCACTGCATTATAATTTCTGTCTTTTAAGACAGAAAATACAACGTATAATTCTTCTACAGTAGATTGAACTTGCAAGCAAGATTAGGCAAATATACTCTACTTAATGTGGATGAAATTATTTAGGTAAGTCAGGGACGAGCTTTGGATCATGAAATACCCTTTTAAAAATTTAGTTACCTTCTTGGAACCATCCACTCTAGAAGTGATAGAAGAGATGGTTGATAATGCTAAGAAGATGAGAAGATACAAGCCAATGGTCCACAGTGGGTGAAAAGCTGGAGTCGTTCTGGTAAATCTGTTATAGGATCGTCCTACCAATACCATCATAAACCTGCATGGTGAACAATGCACACAGGGAAAGATTTAATATCTATAATCCATTTAGTCTGATGAATTGTCATTTTTCTACCAAGTGCTGCATAGTGGGTTATTAATTTAATGTGGGTTGTACAATTTTCACAATTTCATGGCAGCCAGTGAAGTACAAATTTAAAAGCCTGTGATAATTTATTTTCACCAATGGGGTAAAAATCACACAAAACAATGAAATACACAAAATATTTAAATAAAGAGTACTTTACTGACATGGTTTACTGATATGATTTTCATTCTTTGTACTTTTTCCCCACTCATATTTACCACTTTTCAAAATTGGACAAAATATGGCAAAATTATAGGCGGGGAAGGTATGTATTTTGCTGGTATGGTGGATAAGTGATTCGTCCTCAGATACATACAAGCATGTGTGATGTGATTTAGGAAAATGAGGGCGAAACTCATCTGTTACAAACACCTTTTTTCATTTGAGCCATTTTAATATATCTTAACACCACTACTATGACGTAATCCATACGAATGCTGCTCAGGCGGAGATTAGATAATCTCTCTGACCACATGTTAATCTGTTTATTTTAAAGAAGTGGTTTTTATGTACTAATATATAGATGCCAAAAACAATTACAATCGTTACCTGTCCATTAAATTCTCAGTTACGGGATTATGATACTGAGATCTTTTAAGTTGGCTCGGGCAAATAGAAGGTGGTAGTAAAGGATGAATTCTGACTCATTTTCTTAAAGGTCCTAGGAAATGCAAATAGAAACTGATTGGGTTTGTGTCAAGTCTACAAGGAGGGACGCGAAAGGGCACAATTTGCGTAGGTGTGACATCATTTGGGGTGCCATTGATTTTTCAGAGGTAATAGAAAATTCCAGTGGACTGGTGTGAATCTATATTCATGACACTGACTGAAAAATCAATAGTTTCACTAATGTGTCACTGGTGAGTGTGTTCTTTTTTCTGGCCCTGTTAATTGGAATGGAATGTCCCCCAAAGACTTGAATGTAGTGTTTTCATCATTCATTCCTGGGACCTTTAAGTATGTCACATATATAGTATTTCAGACACAGAAATACATCCCATGCAGACATTTATCTAGCAAGATAACATATGCCCCCCCCCCACGCCATGGAGGCCAAAACTCAAAGTTTGGACAGTTTCCGCAGGAAGGAATCATGGCCACGTTTGATACTGGCCACGTACATAAATGGTTCAATGTAAGACACAGATAAATGTTTGCATCCTCATTTGCAGAGCTGCATAAATACGCCCATACATTACCGGTCAGGGTTCACACTAGGTTTTGAAAATAGTGCGGTCTACTTGGACGCAACTTAATTCCCTGAGGTTCCAACAAAGTGCGTCCATTCAAATTTTATGCATTACCAGTATATAAATGTTACCAAGTTTTAACAGGTTTGCGCACTGTTTTACACTTCTGTAAAAC
>JAMKCH010011539.1:0-93478 GCA_023653785.1 Ophioderma brevispina
AATCAAATAGTTACTATGCTTTGTCCAGCCAGAATTACAAAGTGATGTCATAGCATTCATGCAGTGCTAAATATGCGCATTGTGAAATGTCGCAGTTGTAATCTTGAGTAAATAAAGTCAGCACCCGGACAGACAAAGTATACTGTGCATAAACTTGTGTGCATAAGTAATGAATAGATTAGTATCCTTGAGGTACAATAATGCATGTGACTAAATAATTTGTTTTGCCTGTGTTTTGCAGTCAAATAGATTCTTTGGAAGGAGATGTGTTACAAGGCAAAAGGGACTATGTATCACTTGTGAGAGATGGGGTGGAAGTCGCATCAATGGATGTCAAGGAAGAAGTAGAATTGGACATTAGGTGGGAAGACAGGGTAAGAACAGGGAGTCCATCTAATGGACAAGAGAATATACAGTTGTTGACACCAGCACTTCACAGTGCGAAGAGTCATGTAAAACCATTGGTCCTGTGTGACAGAGGAGTTATTCCTGAGTATGTAAAAAGTTGCAGATCTTAATGAAGAGTAGGGATCATATCGAGTTTATTACCTCCTCGCATCACTCTTGGCGGGCATGGAAGGGTAGGCCAGCATGGAAACATGTTGAGATTTCATTCTACTGTGGATGGACATAGCTGATGATATGATCTATAAAACAGTTGTTGACCACAGTAACCACATGTGTTTAGAATCACTCTGAAAAAGGTTATGCTTCAGGATTTGATAAAGGAAACCCAATTTCAGTTCAAACTTAAAGGATTTGATATGGTGGTTTGAGTGCATCTTTGATCAACTGTTTTTAGCGCTGATATAAGTAGATATTCTACATGAGACAGGACTTCAGTGTTCCTAATCATATGTTTTTATTTGGAATGTTCAAGAAACGTACCTTCATGTGAGTACAAGAAGGTTGCAAGTGCAATAGCTGCCATGTGATACATCTGTGTGCTGCCATGTATTAGGATGATTTATAATTTTTCTTTCCTTGAGTCAGTGGCTCTTGAAATGGTTCTTCAGGCAACACAGCAAAATGAATAACCATTTCAATTGCCACTGACCAAATCTTGGCATAATAGTGTGTTTGATGGCAAGATCGAACAAATGGCAGCTGTTGCACTTCCGACCTTCTTGCATTCAAATGACGATGCCTTTTGAAAACCATTTAAAAATTTGGGTACTTTTAAAAATTACTCTATTTTGAGAATATGGAGCAAATATTTAATTCTTCAACATTTCTGATGTCAACTCAGTGAGTGGTGCAAAATTCAGGTTTGACTGCACTAACCAGTTTCTCAATTTCTATGATTACACTTTAATTAGACAGGTACATGGTAGTTATAAATATGTAAAGGAGCTAGACCACACTGCAAATAATGGATCCAAGTTAACTTTAACCATTTATTTCATTGATGAGGTTTAATCTTGAAATCATTGCTGTATGCTCAGTTCTCAATTCATATTATTTTCCTCCTTACAGAGGTACAAGAAATTCTTACATCTCTATGATGAAGCCAGGATGCAAGACCCTGTACTACCAGAGCCAAGGTAAAATTGGTTCACAACATAATTTATGCAGTGATGTGTGATTTTTGTAGAACAAAACCAAGATTTTCTCTGATTTTTGTCATAAGGTTACACTGCAAAAAGCTAACTTCACATTTAAGTTCCAAAAAACCCACAAATATACAAAGAGCTTGATGAAAAATCAACTTTTTTGTGTCGTCTGCAAGAATTGCAGAAGGCACATAGGGATTACTCTGGTCGTATGTCTGTGTATCTGTGTGTGTGCGTTTGTGTGTGTGTGTGTGTCAATTGTTAACCCTTAATATATTGCATGCCGTATGAGTTCTGTAAGGGCTACGATGATGTAACTTGGTGGAAAGGAGGTGGCGGGGTAGGGTGACATATTGGTGACCTCATGTGACCTTGGTCACCTCGTGAATTTTTGCCCCATTCACAAACCGTGACGGCAGACGACACTCACGGTCCCTACGATGTAGTTGTAAATTCAAATAATTTCAAAAAATTGCAGATCATTTAAGAGCTTAACCACTTTGAGGATTTTGGGTTCATCATTGCACATTTTGATTTCTTTATTTTTTGCTTTGTTGGGGGTGGAAGTGGATGTGGATATGTGTAGCTGGGAGGGAAGGGAACTTTTAAGTTGCTTGTTCAAATAACCTGAAATTAATAAGTTATGATAAAATGCATCATAGCTGTTTTGAAAGTCATCAACAACAAAATCAGTGGTGGAAGGTTTTCGACTACTGATTGGATTATTTATTCCACTAACACTATGTGTAAATTTAATGAAATTTTGTTGTGGGCAAGTAATTTTTTTCTTTACAATCTAGTGTTTTACCTGCATCTTTGATACAATCGCCAGTTTGAAGATTATTTTAACCGGTGGCAGTTTCCTTTCTGCATCACAAAGGCGTGAATTTTTAACGTCAAGTGTAACAATTTCTGGAATAAAAAGGTTTAATATGGGGAGAAAGGAAGAAAGATTAATATATATTAGTGTCCAAAAGAGACGATGACATGGTTTAAGGAAATTGGCCGCATTGTATGGCATTCCAATGCACTGCATCATACTGCATTGGAAGTGGGCAATATGATGGAGTAATTTGATAGTTTTACTGCATTGCATTGCAGTATAGCCTTGCTTACTAACAACTGACAGAAAATGGTTTTCTTGTGGCACTTCTTGACCTCAGCGCCGCGTTTGATGCAATTGACCATTCTATTCTACTCAATAGCGGCTTGAGATTTCGTTCGGTATCAGAGGGACCGTTCTTAATTGTTTTCATCCTATGTTTCGGAGCGTTTCCAATCTGTTATAGTAAACGGTGTTGTGTCCGACCCGTATCTACTTTTGTATGGTGTCCCTCAGGGCTCTGTACTTGGGCCAGTTCTTTTTATTCTGTATTCGCACCCTCTCTGTGTTATCGAACAGTATAATGCCATTTCATAAATATGCCGACCGATACCGAAACTCTCTAATGTTCCTACTGAGAAATTTGATTGTACTAAAGAATCGTCAGGACTGTCTAGCGCCATCCTTGATTGGATGGATAGCAACAAACTCATGCTTAAACAATTAAAAAAAACAGAGGTGTTAAACTGTATGGTACTGCTCTAGGCTTGAAAACGTTGGACAGTGATCCCTCCAGATTTTTGATTCGACCATCTCTTTTCAGAGCTCAGTTAAATATTTGGTTCCAGATTAGACAAAACATTATCCATGGCGACCACATTAGCGAGGGTCTGCCGTTCTTTATTCTTAGCGTTGAGACTCATTGCACTATTCGTCAATACTTGTCAAAACGCGATCTCTTGCATTGTCAATGTCAATTATACATCTCGTCTGGACTTTGCAATTCAACCTGGGCTGGTATCACCTCAGGATCAACTTGTTCGAATACAAAGAATTCAGAATTTCCGCTGCCGTTCATAACTAGAAAGAGACATATGCTCATATAAAAACCCATTTTCTCAGGAGCTTCCTGGCTCCCTATCAAATTATCGCATTAAATTTAAACTGTTGTTTAGTTTTCGCTATTTGAAGCGGACCCTGCCATCCTTATCCTTTCTTCGGTCTGTGAACTTACCAAACGTACCGATTCACTCAGTCCTCATCGCAAAAAACTCCTCAAAACTTCGTTGCTTTTAAAATCGTGCTGGGGAGCGATCCTTTCGCTTTGCTGCCCCATCAGCCTGGATCTCCCTTCCTACACACTTCGTACATATTCCTCCCTTATATCATTTCAAGAGCCAGTTAAAGACTCCTTATGATTCCACCAGGCCTTCCCAAACGCATAGTGGGTTTTTGAGTCTTTCTGTTTTTTGTGTCTTTTTTTGTGCGCACTGAGATCTTTTGATGATTTTGCGCGTTATAAGAACACGGGGGGGGGGGTATTATTATTATTATTAGTATTGGGCATACTGTAAGTAACAATTTTGGTAGGACTTACAATGCAGTAAAGTAAGAAAGGACCTTTTGGCCAGTGTTTTCTCAAGGAGAGCTCAATTTTAAACCTGGGTTTAAACAGGGGTACTCCTTACTGAATGGACCTTTAAATTTTCTTCAACATACTCTGAAAGTGTAATTTAATAAGTTTGGCATTCCAACCCACCATGGGGAATTTTTCTATCTATGAGGAGTTACTTGCTTCCATAATTTTGACATGTGCTGTAATGATCTTATCAGTCATCCGATATATTTTCTGTGTTATTACTTACTACTGCATTTGTGCGTTTGAATACCAATTCCTTCAAACTGTGTTCTTTCTGTAGAATAGTGATGGTAGAAGGCCACAACAGATATGTAGGCTTCAGGCAACCATTCCTCATAAACCTCCCACTAACTGTTTCACTATGCATGCAAGTGTTAGATGGGCATTTACAAGCTGCATCAAAGGTAGGCAGAGCTATTATCAATATTGAATGCCCCAGAGGGTGATAGTAAAAAAATAAAATCATGAGGTCCAAACTGTGACTTTTCTATTTCCACGAGGCGAAGCCGAGTGAAATGGAACAGTCAAATTGTCGAATGATATATTTTTTAAACTATTGCACGAATTATGCAGTAATATTTGTTTTATATTATGAATATCACCGTTTTTATTTTCAGCCATGTGATAGTAAAAACTATCACATGGCTCAAATACTACAATCAGATATAATAGGCATATGCATTATTGTCTGTATAAATGCTCCCCCCTCTATTAAGGCAGGTGACCTTGAGTTTTCCGATTATCTATTTGGTTTGTAACTACTTTGTCAAATATTTGATTATTGTAAATCATAAAATAATAGAAAAATATTAAAGAAAATTGGACGATAACCCTTGATGGCATCAGATAATTGTGAAACTCTCCTCTGTATTTGAGGAAAAATACTAAAAACACGATTTTTCCCAAAATTTTCAGACAGCAGCACAAAAACATTTGAATTTTCATGATTTCGTATGTTATTTTTTAGAAACGTCCTAGACAAATTTGTCTAGGTACGGTTTTTTTCATTTTTAAAAGTAGAGCTTACTTTTCGAAATATAAGGAAATTTCAAAAAAGTGTGATTTTTATACTCTTCTTTTTCAAAATTTGAGTATAATATTGGAGAATATCTATAGTTAAAATCGAAAATGGAAAAATTGAGAAAACCGTCCCCCCCTGGAGAATACCATTGCTATCGTAGGAAGTTAAAACCTACTTTACTAAGGTATTTTTGGAGTTTATCTTGTCTGGAAAATTTGCCAAATGTTTGCGAAAATTGAACATTGAGAAAAATACAGTTTTAGTAAAACAGTGACTTTTCACGCCATTTCAAGCTGTCTCTTTCTCAATAAAACTTTATCTTTGCTTTGAACTTCATATTGAGTATGTTGTGCAAGTGATCAAAATCATCTTTATGCACTATTGATCAAACATAAATTTGTTTTTGTCATCTAACTCCAGAATTAGAAGAAATTTTAAAATTTCATCTTGTCTAATAAATTATCCCGCTTTGTTACGTTTTCAAATATTATTTTTTGTTTTTTCCAAGATGGCGTTCGTCCGCAAAAGTACATTAAAACACGCATACGCTTCATTACGCAGCAAGCAAAAATTCAAACGCCGGCGCGCGACGCGATGGTGCCCCTTGCGCCTGACGGCGTGAAATGTGCTTAAATTCACGCCGTTAGACCAAGCGGTTTTTGTGATGACTTTAAATGGTCAAATAGCTGTTTTAAAATCGGCAAAAATACAGCTCAAGATTGTCTGCAGTGATAACCTTTGTTGGTAACTATAGAACAGTTTGATGTTTAAAATGGTGCAAAAATCAGAATTCTGTGTAAAACAAAAAAGCACCAGGGTTGACACTACCCTTAACACTTACTGTTCTCAAGTGATCGAGATTTCGATCAATACATTTTGGCAGGTTATAAAATGCTGCCTTTGTGGTGATTAGAGGTGTTAATGCCCTCTCAATTTAGTTACAGGTCGGTAAATGTGTGGAACCCAGGCCTCTGGACTGTTCCCGTTAATTTCTTTAGAATGGGCACGAACAGGCTTATTTTTTCGCTGATATACTACTAATACAAATAATGAGCAGGCAATGCTGTTTTCGTCTTTCGCGAGTCAAGTTCCGTACTAATTAAAATATTACAACTGTGCACCACTACTGTGTGGAAATGTGTCACACTCGTCATAGCAAACTATGAACATGCTAGCCCATGCTATTTTGGAAGCCATTTTGGAAATCTGCAAAAACCCATGCCTGCTTTAGCTCACATACGTAGTATGCAAGCTATTACACCAGAGCTAGCACACATTTGTAACACAATCCAAGTACAAAAGGTTTGAGTGAATTAAATATGTTGACAAGCCTGACAGAAACCCTGACCGGCATTCTTAATGCCCAAGGGTGCGTTAAGGAGAGGGGCCAAGACAAAGTTTTGTACAGGGTCAAATCTTTAAATTTATCCAATCATGTTAAAATCACAACCACGTTTATGTGTCTAACCATAAGTATCTCAGAAAATGGGCTATAGTTTTTAATATGTACAGCCTAAAGTCAGAGTTATTAGGCTAAAAAACAGCAAAAATCAAAAATAAAGTGTCATTTCATTTGTACAAAGGGGTCCAATTTTGAAAGTTGCTCCGATTTGGATAAAAATGGTGCAAAATTATTGGTGGAAGTTGATAGGATGAAAATACGGATAGTTTAACTTTCTTAAATACTTAGTGCCGATGTAGGGGCACAGAAGGTCAACGTCCATTGCATTCAATGGGGCTTGAATCTTGTTCCTGTCCCCCCTACTTTTCTTCAGCAAGCATTGATACACTCAAACTATTCCTGATTTTATATGAGCTCCACCAATATTTGCACCATTTTGCTATCCAAATCGGAGCAACTTTCAAATTTGACCCCTGTACACCTGAAATTGACCTTTTTATTGCTTTGGCTGTTTTTAGCCTATAACTCTGAAACGTTAGGCTGTCAATAGTACAACCTATACCTTTTCTGAATCCTTATGGTTAGACACATAACGTGGTGTGCTTTTTAACATGAGTGTATTTTTTTTTTTTTGTTTTTTTTGATCAATTTAAAGATTTGACCCCCTGTACAAACTTGTCTTGGCCCCCTCTCCTTAAGGCACCACTGCGGCACTTAAGAATTGTTTCGGGGTTTCTGTTCAGGCTGTTAATACATATGTAATCCACTCAAACCTTTTGTTACTGAAGATGTGTTACAAATGTGTGCTAGCTCCAGGGCTATATATGTCTATGGAAATGTGTTGACTCTATTCTATCTAGCTATCTATCTATCAGTCCACTCTGTATGTAACACTTGCCATAAGCATCTTGTTGCCAAACGCTTGGGCCGATTGCAGGAAAATCGGTCCGGAGTAATCACCTGACCCAGGCCCCAGTGGGGGTGTGTTCACAGATTTGTCATCAAAGGTAACGTGGGCTCAATTAAAGGGCATTCTTTGAAAATCTATAATTCCTTTCTTGTGCCACAAATCAATTGCTGTTAATCACTGTTTTGCTCAGAAGAAACGCTGACCCAAGGTCCATTATGGGGGTTTCACAGATTTGGGTCACATGGTCAGAAAACGGGCAAATTAAAGGGGGCATTCTTTGAAATCTATAAATTCCTTGTGACACAAATCCATTGTTATAATCCTTAGACTTGGTCAGAAGAAACCGCTTGACCAAAGGTCATATGGGGTGGTTCACAGATTTGGGTCAAAGGTCACGTGGGCCGATTTTATTTTAAAGGGCATTCTGTGAAAAAATCTATAAATTCATCTTGTGCCACAACTAATTGCCTAAATCACTAGACTCGGTAGCGAAAATGCGGTCAGAATAATAATCACTGCCCAAGGCCCATGTGCCGGGTGGTCTCGTGTTCACAGATTTGGGGTCTCACACTCAAAGAGTCACGTGGGCCGATTTTAATGATAACGGGAATTCTTTGATGAAAATCTATTAAATTCCTTCTTGGCCACAAATCAATTGCTATAATCCAAGAGAGTTGGCAGAAGAACCGCGACCAAGGCCATTGGGTGTTGTAAAAGATTGGGGTTAAAGCAAAGGTCATGTGGGCCAATTAAAGGAAAGAAAGCACAATCTTTGAAAATCTATAAATCCGTCGTGTGCCACAAAGCAATTTGCTTATAATCACTAGAATTGTACGTGGTTACGAAGAACCACTGACCCAAGGCCATATGGGGCTGTTAAAAGAGATTTGGGTCACAAAGGTCACGTGGGCCATTAATTAAAGGGCATTCTGTGAAACTCTATAATCCTTCTGTTGCCACAACTATAAATTGCTCAGTCACTAGACTTGGTTTAGCGAAATCGGTCCAGAATAATCACTGACCCAAGGTCCAATGTGGGGTGGCACAGAAGATTTGGGTCAAAAGGTCACCTGGGCCGAATATTAAATGAAACGGGGCATTCTTTGAAAATCTATAAATTCTCTTGTGCCACAAATCAATGCTATAATCACAGGTTGGCTCAGAAGAACCGCTGATCCCAAGGCCATATGGGGTGTTCCCCAGAATTTTTTTTTTTTTTTTTTTGGGGTCACAAAAGGTTCACGTGGGCCAATTAAAGGGGATTCTTTGAAAATCTATAAATTCCGTTGGTGCCACAAATCAATTGCTATTATAATAATACACTTGGTAGAAGAACCGCCTGATCCGACCCAAAGCCCATATGAAGTGTTCACGATTAGGGTTCAAAGGTCACATGGGTCGATTAAATTAAAGGGGCCATTCTTTGAAAATCAAATTCCTTCTTGTGCCACCAAATCAATTGCTATAATCACTAGGACTTGGTCAGAAGAAGCATGACCCAAGGCCATGTGGGGTGTGTTCGCAGATTGGGTAAAAGTTCATTGTGGGGCTCCGATATTTGATTCAAAAGGGGCATGTTTGAAAATCTATAAATTGCTGCTTGTGCCACAAATCAATTTTATTACATCCACTAGACTTGGTCTAGAAGAAACTGCTTTGAACCACCCCAAGCATCCATATGGGATGTCACAGATTGGGTTTGGATCAAAGATCATAGACTGATTAAAGGGGCATCTTTGAAAAATATATAAATTCAGTACTTGTCTGCCAAAACAAATTCAATTGCATAATCACTAGACTTAGTAAGGAAAATGCTGTCACCACTTGCCAAATGCCGTCATGTTTGCCAAACGCTTGGCCTGTTTGCAGCGAAAATCGGTCCGAATAATCATGGATCGAAGGCAAATGTGGCGTGTTCACAGATTTGGTCAGAGGTCACGTGCGCCGATTAAAGGTGCTTCTTTGAAAATCTATAGAATTCCTTCTTGTGCCAAAAATCAATTGCTATAATCACTAGAACTTAGTCAGATAGGAACCGCTGACCCAAGGCCCATATAGGGTGTTCATAGATTGGGCAAAGGTCGACCATGGTCCGATTAAAAAGGCATTCTTTAAAAAAATCTATTAAATTCCCTCTTGTGCCTAAATCATTTCTATAATACAGAACATGCTCAGAAGAAACCTTGATCCAACGCCCATATGGGGGTGTGCCTCATAGATGTAAGTTAAAGGTCATGTAGATGATTTAAAGGGGCATCTTTGGAAATTAAAATTCACCACACATCAATTGTTATAATCAAAGATCTTGGTTGGTGGAATATAAATGTAAAAACTGGAGTGCTACTCATAATGTCTCTTACTTATGGCTCAGGTGGGCGACCTTGCAAAGATTATTCTGCCACAAATAGAAATGTTGTTGCCCCCAGAGTGGTGTTGCCCATACCAATAAATGACGAGAGCTACAGCAACCAGTGATGGTGCTGCTCTTTGTTATAAGCGAGGGGCAAAATCAACGGAAAGTGATTGTTCCACATTGCTTTGTAAGTTTGGCTTGCGGGCGTACCTTAAGCGTCCACCATTGAGTCGCTGTTCAAGATGGCCGTCACGACCCTCTAGTCTTCTATCTATGTATATCTATGGGTATCCAAAGTTGTAAATCCGGGTTTGTCCCTGCTAAAGGAGGGTGGCCGGATTCACCTCACATTACAGCAATACTGGTGCGTGAGGATTTATTGGAGCAAAAGGTAATTGCATCTGGATGCCCTCCTGACGTCAGGTGCTACGTGGCCACCGTTAGCTTCCGAGCGTCACCCTGGTAGGTAGATTTTCTTTTTAGTTATACCAGGGGTAACCAGCTACCATCCTAATCCCAATGTCCTTAGAAACCCGATGGAGGTGGGTAGGTGATGTTAGCCGACGACAACCCAGCCATGAATTGTATATAATTGATGAGATTGAAATTTTATAAAAAAGTTAGACAATGTAATTGCATTTGTTTCACAGATTTCAAATTAATCTTCATAGATGTATCTATACTAGTCCTTTTATTCAGTTTATTCACTTTATATGCTGCTTTCTTTTCATGCTATTACTGTTTCTAATTTTCAAGAATCCAATTGCCTTGTGGTCAGTCTCCTCAGATCCGTAGGGTTTTGAAGCAAAGACCGTTTGCTTGTTGTTTCATTTCCTTCGTCTTGCATATTTGCCCTGTATGTCATGTTGTTTTTGGGCAATTTTATATTGGGTGTTTATTTTAGATGGTTCAAATTAAATTATAAAATTAGTTAATTGTAATAGAGAGAGAGAGTAAAATGGCTTAAAGGCATTTTTACATTAGACACTTCAAGCCTGTGATTTGTTTATTACTGATGCCTACTTAATTTGGTGTCCATGAGGTACTCTCTCAAAATGTATTGAGAATTAAGCAACACCGCATAAAGTTCAGGGTTTTCAAATGAAAACCTTATTAAGGCTTTCACACTGAGCGGGTTGATCGATCCTCCACTTTTGCGTAGACTTAGGACCTTCAAACAGCCACCAAATCATGATTGATACTTCGCAACTCTGACACATATCGCTTTATGCTTCCTCAAATAACAGCACACATGCGTCAGATACCTAATGCACTTATGCAAGAGGCTATTCGCCATTGTTGAATCCTACGTATTCAGTCCATTTAATTTCAAGACGGAAATGCACAATTTCTGTGTGGAAGCAAACCAAGGTGACAAGTCATATCACTTAAAAGATGGCCATGTACCTCAGCATTAAATAAAGCCAACAACAAGACTGCCGTAAATGGCTCAGAAAGAAGTAGAATAGCAGCTCATTTCATCCTTCCTTTAGAAAGCTTTTACATCGTAATTAAGGCATTATTGTGCATGCGTGTCTTGTATTCGGAAAACGGCTGCACTAGTCTTAAAAAACGGCGATTGATTGCAAAAGTGGATCGATCACCTGCTCAGTGATAACTTATAACTGGCAGCTGGTCAGGTAGAGTATTTTGTACATATTAATGCTCTGTTTATATGGCTCTAAATGGCAGTGCCCCAACATATATCAAAGATTTACTTGACCCATTTATCCCACCACACCTACTTTATTCAAAGAGCATGCATCATCTTACAGTGTTTGTCATGATCCCTTGGATATGAATATATGTGTGCATATCTCTTTGCATGAACTTTGCTTACATGCAATCCAACGGTGCATCGTATTGGCAGGAAAGTGGGCGTACATAGTTACATTTCCATGGGGTGATAGGGCCTTTCAAGATCACATGAACAAACTGCCATCTTTCCTTCCCTTATACAGTTCAAAAAGGCTCTCAAAACTCATCTGATGTCATCTGCACTTGGGTGTCATGTTATTTATTAAGATGTCTTATCATTTGGTTCATCCCTTGCATGATTTTCCTCTTTTGTATATGTGCTAAAAGTGCCATTGTTTGGCTAATTTGTGCACTTTATAAATGTTCATTATTATTAATATTGTGGTTGCCTAGGATAGGCATCTGCATCCAAGAAAGATCAAGAAATTCACCAATGTTGGTATGGGGTACCGCGCATACAGCTGACCACTAGGTATATCTCCATATGTTTCTTTCTTGGGAGGCAAATCTGGAGATTTTCTCTTCCTATCTCTTGGGTCAAAAATTCTTGAATTTTTTGTTTTTGGTGGTTTTGGTGGTTTATGGTTTTATGCATTTGTTTACTTAACTAGCGTCTACTTCACATATAATGTTTAATCTCATCTGTACATTTCTCGTACATTGTACTATTCTGGCACATCAAACCGTGTATGTAAACATTTTTCGCACATCTGAGAAGGCACAGCACTGCACCAAAAGTACACTATGTTCGAGCCTCATAATCTGCATTAAGCCCATTGCCTAACGTATCATGTGACCTAGGCGTCTTAATGTGTTTCCTTAGGTCAAGTGGCAGTCGATGCACAGCATTTTAATGACGCCCTCTCAGATGTTGGAATCCCAGACATAATGCTCTTACAATGAATGATCGAATTTGCTTTTTTATATGGCGAAGCACCCATCGGCGTCTCATAGTTGTTATTGGTTATGATCTAGTATTATTGTTATTGTTATTACTATTGTTTTTATTATGAATTGATTGAAGCCAGACTCTATAGAATTGGTCTAAATATGGCACATCATCAATCTCGGCTGCGACTCGCATACATTACAAAATCTCCTTGCTTTACTTTGCGCTGATTGTCATCATCCACTACCTTCAAATATCAACATTACAGTGTGATGGTTGTTACCTCAGTGTGTGTGTGTGATATATTTCCTCATCTTCCCCTTATGCAAAGCTCAAAGCGGGATGACCCGCGATTTAAGCATATAATAGTTTTCATCGTGACTCTAGATTGGGTCCTTACCAACCCTCACAACTTCAGCAAAATTTTGTTGCCTAGACTATTTAAAACGCCATTTTGATGTGAGATCTTAACTAAAAAACATGATTTTGTAAGATAGTCCAGGTAGCTTTTTCTATTGAATAGAAAGTGTTAGTTTCATTGATGACACCGCATAAGCAATAATTTTTGGATGGTGTGTGACCAAGAATCTTGTTTACAGTGCCACGTTTTACAAAAAAACCCTCCAATGGACTGCCACCAATAAATGTAGAGCCCAAACTCACTAATAATCCCTTAATTATTTCAGAATAGAGACAAATATTTCTCGGTACTCCGGTGTTTTTAAGCACGCGCTAAAGTTGTGGTTTAACGCGTTAATTTTTATCATTACAACCTTGACACACAAATCTCAATATGAGCTGTCAAAAGTTTAAATATTCTCTCGGAATCTTAAAATGATCTTAACACCTAACACCAACTCCATTATAACCCTATTTACGATCTACTTGAATATCATTTGAACACCTAAAATGTTCTGCAGGTGTTCAAAAATCTGTTACAATTAATCACATTCTGCAAGTGTTACTTTAATCACCTCTAGAATGCATTGCCAACGCATCCGGACCACGTCAAGTGTTCTTCTGCCCCCACCTTTTTGCAGATATTACTAGGCTTACATTTTCTCATGTCTAGATGCTGGCTATGCCTCTTCTACACTTATGAGATACCTGTATTTGATTTACCCCACTAGAAACACCTATTTGGCATTTCTCTGTAAGTGGAGTCATTTTCCAAATTCAAGATGAGCGCCATCAGCCCGCCTTTAAAATTAGTAAAACCTCCATTCTATTTGTATTATCTGGTAGTTCCAATCAACTCTAATTACTTATTCTAAAATGTGCTAAATTTTCAAGTATGTGTATAATGTATTATGACCATCGACCATTCTTATCTGGAATTTCTGTTTCTTTCTTTACCATCGCCAAAATGTTAAGATGGGCGGACCAATGTGGCTGCCTCTTTACCTACCGTTCTTTTAAAAACTAATACATTTACCATAGATCGTATTGTATTAGTTAAAACAACCCAAAATGATTATAAAGTTTAAATTAAGTATGAGATGTATGTCTATGATCACATTAATAACTTCAGTATCGGTATATTTGTTTATGACAACTACCTTAAAATTCACAATGAACGGCCAGCTATTTATGACATATGACAATTCGTCATGGTGGGGCAGGCGGGGCTTTACAAGAATCTTAGAAAGGCCAGCCATATTGGCTTACATCTTGATTGGTAAGCTTGTAACCGAACACTTGAAAGTCAGATATGAAGTCCTACTGGGTAGAGACCGCAGAATTGATCGCCTCCATCAACCAATAACTTGATGCATATAGGTCATCTATGAATGATTTCAGGACTTTACGCGGTTTAGGGTGCCATTTGGATTTGATGGTAATGTTGTGATCAATCACGTCATAACCCTGAATCCACAAGATTCCTCGCGCTTTAAAACCGGACTAGCTGCATAAAAATTAATGCCATATTCGAATGACTTTGAGAGTGATCGCGGCCATATGGATTTCTAGACAATGTCAATGCACGACATTTTGCCACACCTCCAGAATTATAGCTAGGTCATCATTGACAAAATCAATCAAAATAGAAAAAGTCTGTTCTCCATTTCCCCCTGTTCCCACATTCCTCCTGACTAAGACCCATAGAGTACTGTTGAGAACAATTATTTGGTCTGACCAAACTAGGGACACATTTTTGCGCATAACTTACAAACCAAAATTAATTGCCCCTAACTTCACCCATGTGTAAATGAGAAAAAATCGTAGACCCAAATTGCTCTCTATTATCAAGATTTATACAACTCGTTGTAAAATCCTGGGGTTCAATGGGCAATTGAGGGCGTAGTAAGCCGATCAGGCGGACCTGCTGCCCGTTAATTATCTCTTCAATTTATGTCCTATAATTTACAAAACATTATTGTGATGCATATATGCCGTTGGGGGTGGTGGATTTCCCTTGCCAATGATTGGTTACATACGATCAGCTTTCCGCATCCATTATACAAAATAGGGGAAATCCAGGAATGAATGAAAAGTGGAAGTGTCGAGTGGGTGCTGGTGTCACTGGGTGTGATAGTACCCACTTGCTCTATCTTGCATTGAAGTTTGCTTAGAACAGTAAAGACACAGTGCATCTGTATAGAAGCAACTTGTGGTTTGGGTGTCTCATACGCATCTACAGCATTTGATCAAACCCTCTGGCTAGACATTGTAGCAGATGCTCTGCTTTAAACAAAAAAAACATAGAAACACTGAGGCTATCTCCATAACTATCTAACACATCAGCAACTTACTACCAACTGCCAACAATCGTTCAATATTATGATTTGTACTTTCTTCGGGTTTTTGTTCACACAACCAAAATAGTTATCGTGACCTTTGGTACACATTTAATCAAAAACATCTGTAATGATGGTAGTATGATGTGTTAAATGTTAATAATATAACGGCTTGAATTTTTTAGCATCATAACTTGTCTCATCTATTGCGTGGGGTCATGTCGGAAATACGCATGCACACATGCCCTAACTACCGACGAATTCCACTTAATCTGGATTGGCACTTAGATTGGGCCCTAGTCTCCCATGTGACATTTACTAGGTGATCCAGCAATTTCTGATTAAGAGTTGATCGGCCTCATTTGTCTCCGTGTTGGCATTGTTGTTTTTGTTATTGTTGTTATTGTTTGTTGTTTGTTATTGTTGACTACCACTGACTTATGCATTACGGAATGGCTGTCAAATTTTACATCATGGAGCACAACGGTGGTTCTCTTCATACAATCAAGTAGAAACATAAATAAACCATATATTAAAATAATAAAAACCTGAGAATAAGCTAAAATGGTCAAAGCTATACAAAAGTATTGACTGCCTGATGGATGGTTAAAAAGTTATAATAGACTCAACGGTAGATCTAAAAAAGCATACAGATTAGCTCTGAGCGCCGTATAAAATATTCTCAACACATAGTGCCCCAAACTAAAAAAAGCAGATATACCATAATTTTGAGGGTTTAGGGCAAAATGGCCCCCATCTGCAATAGCTGCCCGATGGGCATGGTTAAAAGTATATATGTACACAAGGTGACTAAAAAATACATACTATTCTCTGAGGGAGACCGGTCTGTCGAAATTTTAACATGCCCGCACCATACAAAGCAGTCAATATTTTGAGGGTTTCGGAGTCAACAAGGCCCCCATCTGACAATAACGCTGCCCCGTGTTTAATTTGGGCAGGTATACACTTAAATTACGCAAGACAGAAGAACAATCGCTTACAAATGTCAGCTACTTGCAGATGCCGGCCTCTTTCAGACTAACCACTGTTTGTTATTATCATGTAAGTTTTTTGTCATCTTATAGACATGTAGGTCTACTCCAACATCGACCTGATGCTGAATAGTGTCACAGATGTCGTGAGTAACAAAAAAAACACCCTACAATTCATAATAAAATAATGAGTTAAACATAAAGTTCAAAAAATTGTTGATTTGCGTCGCTAACCAAATTTATTAGCTAAACATGGATATTATTAAAGGAAAAATGCGATAAGACGAGAAAAGCTTACAAGAAAATCACCGAATTACAAATCAGAACTATTTGTGATCCCTTAGGCGACTTAAAGGAGGAGAAGTTTCTCCTACTTGTTGACTAGCGACAACAGACTTACAAATCTCCCGTGCTTTGGTCCCGATTTTGAGCCAACAAGATGCATCACGCTTACATAGAGTAACATGTGCTACTCAGGCAGTGGTTATTTTGTTCTGAGTACCTCCGTAGCCGATACTATCTTACCAAACACTTAAACCAACATTATTCTTCGTTAAACAATAGGAAGGTGGGTCAGGAGAGAGAATAAGTTGAAAGGATTATAAAAATAATGATCCCGACTTACAAAAGAAATGCTTAGTGAAAAAATGTTCAATTCCAATAAGAATTCAAGATAGCTGGTGTAAGACAAAAGTTTACTTTGGTTCAACAGATTTCATGGTTTTAACCTACAACGCAAACCTGGGAGCAAAAGTGAACCATAGAACGTTTTGGTATTTTCGCATCTGAAAAAAACAGCATTGCGATAATTGAATTTAAGTTTTTAATTTTATTTCCTCCGATTTATTTACAGAAAACTTCAGCTTATTTCTTCTTGTCATTTATGGACGCTGAAGTATCGTGTAGTATGTGCTAAATAATTACCTTCAGATGTAAAACAAAAATTATCTGAAGCATTCATTATGTTCATGACACTTAGTCATTTGGAAAATGAGTTGTTTTCAATAACTGACATTTTTATGATTGGAACATGGTAATTTATTTTTTAAGATCTCTTTACTTTAATTATGTTACACAATGACCATTTATTCAAACGGATATGGTTTTTTGTCCGCGAAGAATCGATACCATCCTGAACTGCATGTTTTAATTGTTCTTTTTTTTTTTTTTTTTTTTTTTTTTTTTTTTTTTTTTTTTTTTTAATATTTTTCTGCATTGTATGGCTAAACTCGGCCAAAACTTAATTTCTAAGATGTCTCTCTGCAAATGAACAGTAGCTTTTCTGAACCCCAAGACAAATGCTCTAGAAACGACATACCAAATCAAAATCTCAAGCGTCTGAAATAGCTGTTTACTCCTCTAAAACAACCAAGCAGACAGTGAAACTGGCAATAAATAACGGTTAACCTTGAAGACAAAAAAATCTTCTTGCGCGAATGGTAGTGGTTTTTAACTTGACTCAGCCAGCTGTATTACAACATGGCTTAAAAATCTATGTGCCTCATACATTGAATTATTGCATGTCCAAACTTATTTAGGCAGTATATTGAGTCGAAATTATTTTGGGCATTCATATTGTTACTTGCATACACTTTCCGTCCTGTTCCATGCTTCCCAGAAACATGCTGATCACATTAGGAAATGGAACTCTACAAGACTATACATTTAAACAACAATCAAGACTCACCGAAGCGATGTAAATTACAGATCCACATATTACACATCGACTGTTTTTTTGTCTCCTCCCTAAGGTGCATGAAGACACATAGGATCACTTTGTCCAGTGTTGTTTAGTCTGTTGTTGATATTCCTGTTTGTTTGATGCTGTTGTGACAAGGTTTTACCATTTGCATGTAATATCCACATACTTTGATGGGATTTAAACCAAACTTGGGTCCAGGTGAACATGGCATCCCCCACTTGTTGTGAGGTCACAGGTCACATGCCAAGCTCAAAAGGTCAAGGTGCGGTCCAAGTTGTAAATAGGCTGAAAATGAAAATTGACCTTCATATGGAAAAGTTGAAGTTCATTGGAACCAAACTTGAATCATAATGTTCAACATGGGACCCTCATTTGTGCTGAGGTCAAAGGTTCACATAATCAAGGTCAAAGGTCATTTATCCTATCATGCATAACCCGGCGACGGGCAGTCTACACAATCGGTCTTAGGACCGATTTAATTTTTTTTAATCAAATGAAGACGTGCATATTTTCATGAGATTATTGTCCCCGCCGAACGAGTTTCGAACGGGACTATGAAATGAGCAGCATCCGTTCGTCTGTCGGCCGTCCCGTTTCGTCTTCGTATCGTCTGAGATAAAATGTTACCATGTTTTGATACAATTTATCTGGAGTTTCTGAAGGGCGGGCAATGATGTCACTTGGTGGAAAGAATCGGGTTGGATGGAGTTCTCGACCTGAGTAGATTTTGGGGGTAAAATATGCTAATTATCTAATGTTGCCTTAATTTATGACAATTATCCTGCAAGGCCTGTGTACATAGTTTTCGGGAGTTCCGTAAGCATATTAATCTTACTGGGTGGAAGGAAGCGGGCTGAAGAGTTCTTGACCTGATTAATTTGGCGTATTTCGTACAAATTGAGTATGCAAGAGCTAATTAATAGCAAAATCAGGCGTAATTGCTTATATGTTTGCAACGGTACTCAGATACTTCAAAATTCTCTGCGCTTGTTGCAATGCAAGCCTATCAGGGGCACATCCTTTTTGACACATCATTGAAAGTACCTAGTGGAATAATATATGCGGCTATAATAGGTAGTGCATAGATAGCTCATTAATTAGTGCATATTATCGGTATCTCTGAAACTGGTACCTTCACAATAGGCAAAAATTCCTCTCGGCATACATGCTAGACTCCCACTAATGCATAGGCTGGCGGGCGTGGGCGGCTGCATTGACGGTGGAGGTGTTGGGGAGGGGGTAGGCGTGTTCGTAGTGTTAGTTCTTGGCGGAGGAGTTTTTTTGGGTCTAGTGGTTTGGGGAAGGGTAGGGTAGTTTGGTGGGGTGGGAACGGGCATCCTGCATGTTGTGTGCGATCGCTTAGTGTAGTGCAAACTGAGCTAATAAATATGCATAATTGCTGTACTACGTAACATTACGGGGTTTACGTATCTCGGATAGGCAAAATTCCTTTGTTGCACAACGAGAGTACTACCATAGGGGAGGGGGGGGGGGTGTTATGGCGGCGTGCGGGGGCTTGGGTAAGAGGGGTGTTGGCTATTGCTGGGGTGTTGGGAGGGTGGGGTGTTTGGGGGAAGTTGGGGGAAAAAAAATAAAATGTTGTTTTTTGAATAATGGTTGGGATTAGTGTCGTGCTCAGTATTTGGAAGCGGCCTGTAAACTTGTACTCAAAAATAAGTTATTAAACGCAGTGCTTACTGGCCGGTACTCCCATGAGATTTCGCGAAAACTTTTTTTTGTTGGGAGGTTGGAGCAGAACGATTTTGCGCATTACTGGCTCTTGGGGCAATCCCGATGCATTTTGTTGGTGTGAGAGGCTCTTGTGCGTGGATGAGTTATTCATTGTGTGGCGGGTCTGTTGAAGGGGTAGGGGTTGCGGGTGTTGGGGAGGGGCAGTGGCATCCTCAAGGGTTTGGGGAAGTGTAGATCTGTTGTACAGGGTGACATGACAGGGGTGGGGTGGGGTCGAGTCGTTCTTTGCCGGGTTAGTTGGGGTGTTGAGTCTGGTGTTAAGAGGGTGGGTGTGCAGAGGTTAAGGAGAGGGGGTGGGGGTGTTGCAGAGTGTTGGTGGACGACGGGGTTATGGGATCCGAGATGGGCACTAGGGTGGGCCGTGGTTGGTGGAGTGGGTTTTGCCAGGGTGGTTGGAATGCCCTGAAGGAGGGTAATGGGGCGGTGGTCGTAGCAAAGTGTGTGGTTGGGGACGGGAGGAACGAATCGTAGTGCGATAGTGTTGAATGGTGTTGCGGAGTGGGTTTGGGTTTTGTGTCGGGTCGTTGGGTTTTGTCGGGTGTTGGGGGCGATGGGGTGTTGCGGGGTGTTGGAGAGTGGTGCGGGTCGTTGCGGGTTGTTGTGGAGTGGGTGGGGTGGTGTAGTTGCATTTTATTGCACGTTAGGGATCGCAACATTCGGCGGGGACATCTTTTACGCATCGCATAAATAATAGTTCACTTGTCATGAGATGATTTTTGTAAGTTAAACAATGGGAATTAAGAAGGATTCAAAGCTGATAATTGGAATAGCAAATGATACATTCTATGTGCTATATAAATATCTGCCCCTCTTATCACCATCGTGTCGTTAGAAGCATTTCACAATCAAAGCGACACGAAAAGAATTAGGTTTGTAGGCCCTTACAATCACTTAATTGCAGTCCCAATGGACCTTGTGAGACGTGTTAAACAATCCATCAATTGCAGCACTTTAGTACCAGTACCTGATTTTTTGTCAAGCATAGAAATCGGACCCCTATTGCTTCAATCTGGGGGAAATGTTGCACGCTAAAGTAAGTCGCGGCAAAAATTGGTGAACACAGTCACACCTACAAAGTTTAGCCGATAATAGCAATCTCGCCAACTTAACGGACAAACTGTGTGCAACTTAAGACCTAAGGAAATTTGATGCACCGACTCTGTAATTTTCAGCCTACTCTCTGAATGCTCTTCACCCAGTGACATGGGGCCTGATGAGCAATTTTTGGTAATGTGTCCACTTATTTCTAAATTCACCCAAATGAAGTGGTGAGTTTCTTAGAAAGTGTGACTTTGGGTTCCAGTGTAACTTTCAGGGTATGTGTTTGTTTCTTTATTAATTATACGTTGCCAACATTTTTTTCCATTCAGGATGAGTTAAGAGATCTTGTTTATGATGGTATCAGACCCAGCTGATCCTAGGAGTGATGTAATTGAGCAACTTGGTCATGGCAGTACGTGTGCAACATCATCAAGGCGAAAGGTAGCCCCAGGTGGGCTCATCCAACGAAGAGACTTTAAATGCATAGATATCAATCCAGCAGAAACCATCTCCAGTACAATATTAGTTTTCATGGCATATCAGTTATGGAAAAATAAGCAATTTGGCTTGATTATAAACAAATTCATAGTATGTTTATTCCCCCCTATCGAGTGTTACTGCCGCTGAGTGCTATCCACCCTGTTAGGGACTCATACTATCGTTTAAACATGATCTGTAAAATACCACACAGCAATGGGAGTCCTGGTATGGCAGAGTTGTGCTGACGTTGCCACACTGCTGACATCCACAGCTGAAGTGTTAATCTGCACCTAACGCCACCTTAGTTGATATCAATATTTTTAAACACCAGTCACTGTTAATAACAACAATAGCATGGTAATGCAGTTGCTGTGTGGCACTCCACACCACAATCTTGCCGCAATGTTCAGATTAATCTTGCATGATTTGTTTGAAAACAGCAGTGGAAATTAATTTTTATTTTTGACTCACAGTGACATAAATGTCACCAGTGCCATGTTGTTTACCAAGTGTCATGCTTATTGTTAGCAGATTTATCTGGTCAACTATATTTTATGTTCACGCTCAGATAAATCTGATTAGACATGAGGGAGCAAACCCTCCTCTCTACCCTTTTTTCTCTTTTTCACTTTCTTGGCTGCAAAAGCTCAAAAACGTGTGGTTCTCTTCCATATATCAAATGCCTCAGCACAAACTGAAACTGTAATTCTGCTATATGTGCATTACCAATGTTTACCTGTTTTCCTTGTCATCACAGAATTCATGATTATTTTTGCCATATCGCGCTTCTCTGTCCGCGATGTTTCTACAATCAGCATCAGTAGACAAGTCACCAGTGCGGCAGATTTAGACCTCTGGACTTGTCTTAGGGTACTCCTATGCCTCATAATCCTCTACTTTCAATGCTTACAAAGCTACGAGGAACATAGGAGTGCGAGTCAGCATTGAACACGAGTACTATCAATACGGACACATATTACCATATATTGTCCCTTATAAGTGAAGTACAGATATCACCGAAACTGTCGCTCAGTGAAAGTGTATTTACTTTACTACCAAACCTTTCTTCCGATGGCCCACATCCGGCGACTTATATAAATTATAATATTTCACAATGATATTTTTTGTTGCTGCGTAATATATATGCACTTCTAAAAAGTGAAATCACGCTGATGCAAGCAGTAACTCGGCTGTATAAAATGTGATATAGTTGCACCAAATATATCTCCCCAAGCCGATCCACACAGACAGCTCTGGCAAGTGACACAGATCATACACAAAGAATTTAAACTGTGGCGTCATCAGTCAAATCAGTGCTAATATAGCGACAAGCCAGCGCAGTGTTGCTGGCGAAGCGTCTTAGTTTTAGTTCTACACCCTCCATCACAGAATCTTTGGCGCCCACCAGGCACGCCAGTAGGCTATCAGTACGGCCCCTGCCCGGATACACAACATGATGTCAAGGCGTTCTATGACATCACGTCCAAATTGCGAGCTCGTGGACTACGATCAGAAATGACTTGAGACGAACATGAGGATACTTTTTTGGGTATAAATATAAGGCCTTAGCCTTGAGCCCCTCATCTTGCGTTTTCGCGTGGAGTTTTCTGTACTAAATCCCACTCCATTGACTTTGTTAAAGTACGTCAGTGCGTGTTGCTAGAGATTCAGACTATGGTGGTCCCCCCTCCCGGGCACCACACGCATTTAATCGTGCCTAGGTTTAATTCAAAGGGTTACTATTATTTAAATCGTAGCACAAATTATAGCATGGTAGAAAACTTAACGGGCATCAGATATTAGGTCTAAATTTTGATTTGGTTACTTAACTCAGATTTAATATCATGTACTAACTTACAAATTTACTTGAGCCAATCAGAATGATACGTAAAAAGGCGGGTATACCGTGATCCAGCAGTTAATTTCTTTCCACCTTGGATGTAAGTGATGTAAGAGGTATAATGACACCTTTAGCTCAGATTTCCTTTTCACAGAGTCCCTAAACCTTGGCAACCCTCAATAAGTAAATAATCTATGAGCTTTTTGTATACTTTCTCCACATCTCTCTTATCCACAAGACTCTCTCAGTTGCGGCAGATCTTGAAAGCTTTTTGCTGTGCACAATCGCCGTCCCGCTGAGTCTACTGCAGGCAATCGAAGCTTTATGAGTCAGGAATGATCCTATATGTTATCTGGAATTAGAAACAGCCTTCGGTAAGATAATGGATATATATCATATAAGTTTTAATTCCTCTATTAAAAATCAGGACAGACTTGAAATTGAAGTAGTATTGAATTTAAGATAATAGGGACAAAAAGAAAGTATGGCAGGCTGGAGTGAATGGTGCACTGTTAGTATTGGGTGAAGTATTGGTTTTGAATAAAGAAAAATGAATGAAAAAACAATATATAGAAGACACAAAATACCATTTATGTACACATTCTGCTTAGGGGGCCCAAAAACAAATTGTCAAAGAACAGGGGCAAATAGCTTTTAATTTTTTTTTCTTTGTTAATTTTTTTTACCTTTTTTTTTAGTTTTCTAAAATGGTGTACAATGTTGTTCCCCTCTCCATCAAGCGTCTTAAAAGAAAAACATGGTGTGGTTACTGCCAATTTCATAATGTCTTTTTTCCCAACTAAAAATCAAAATGCATTTCGCAAGTTAAGTTTTTTTCATTTTCTTTGAGACAACTGGTGACCATAAAAGGCATGTGTGAAGCTTTTCGTCTTTCTTTGGGTGTGACTTATCAGTATTGTTTTATGACGTCCTCATTGACGCCTAGGTCAGAAATACCGTTCAAACACAAATAAATGATCCTTGTGCACAGTGATCTTAATTTTATATAGATAAAACATATTTTAAAATGATTTGTAATGGTTCAAGAAGTTTGGTATCCAAAACCTTTACATAAAATTACACTCAATATTTAAGAATACCTGTATCTTAATTGTAAACCAAGAATGTCCATTAATCCTCCACAAACAGTGTTCAGTTCAACGATGATATTGTCCTCACAGCTGAAGACTCAAAATTGACATCGCCAAGTTCAACAAACTTCTCAGTAATGTATTCCTCAGGAATCTTCTCAGTCCTGAATGTAATCTTGTCCAGCAGTTCCAGAACCAGGTTAAATTAAGTCCCTTCGACGATATCAAATCCACCAGTATACAGTCCAAGATATATTCACGATGATTTCTATCTGTCCACATTTGGGAATCTTATTTTGATTCCCAGCACTTTGGCTTCAAATACAGTAGAATAATTAACAGCTACTCCTGCTCACAAGTGGAGTGTCCAATATATAAATCCTGGCACCAAGTCCAGGTCTGCTCTTCATTGCAAATTAAAACTAGCTATCTTCTCACTACTTGTTTATACTAGTGGGATGCTTTTTTTTGGGTGGGATGGCCCCCACCGTAGAAAGTTCCAGTGTCAGTGATAGTATTTAACTACTCACAGCTGGATTCCCCGTATTCAAACGAATAATCATGTTACAATATACCTATCATTCTCTGCATAAACATAACCTTACACTACCTGACCAATCGGAATTCAACACCCGAATTACATAACTTCATTATATAATCTTTTGGGGGGGAATGCCTAGGTTCTTGTCAATCGTTATTAACATTCATCAAAACATAAAACAAGTTTCTAAGTAGTTAGCATCCTTGGGATTCCCCACTTCCCTTATCGTGCAATCTAAACAGTGCAACTTAGCAAAACCATCTAGGGAATCCCCTTTTCTCTCTTTTATAGTAAACAAAGTGCTTTTTCCCGTGAGAAATCTTTTCTCAAATAAAATTGGAGAAAATAATATTTTTAATATCAAAATTTTGAGGGTAATATAACAGTAGTGAGAATTTACTCAAAATATTTGAATGCTGAGTATCACCAATTTCACAGTCTCCACAATGGCATTTTCAGGAAATATGTCCTGATTCTGAATATTTGGAAAATTTGTATGGATGAAAAGCTTAAGTAACATCGATTACATTAAATCAAGGCATGGGAGGTAGAGAAATGACTAGAATCATTGAGATGTTTTTGGTTTATAATATAAGGATTAGATTGAAGCCCTAATTGAGTTCTGTGGTGGGTTCTGTCTAAGCCCACTCCATATGATTGTTAAGTACGTCAGTGGTTGCTAGAGATTCAGATATGGCTGGTTCCCCTCCCGGGCCCCACCCGTTAAGGTGAGAGGGTATTCAAAGGGTTATATGATTTATTAGCCAATTATAGACATGGTAAGAACACTTAAAGGTTGCATACAGATATATAGGTCTATTTTGATTGGTACTCAGAGGTTATCATGTTATATACAGTAAGGAGCCAAGCAAGAGATACTGTAAGAAAGGCGGGTACCTCCAGCAGTTATTTCTTTCCACCTTGATGTAATGTGATGTAAGGGATAAATGACCACTTAGCCAGATCTTTTACAAGTTCCCTAAACCTTGGCAAACTCTCATAAGTAAATAGATAGAGCTTTTGGATACTTACATTGTTATCCCAAGATCTATCAGTTGCGGCAGAATCTTGGAAGCATTTTGTGGCACAATCCGTGTGGGCTACTGTCAGGGAATGAACTTTATTGCAGGAATGAGCTATGGTTTGATGTAGAACCAGCATTCTGGTTAAGATAATGGTATTATATCATTTAGTTTTAATTCCTATTAAAAATCCGGAAGGACATTGATTGAAGTAGTATTGAATTTAAGATAATAGGGACAAAAAAGAACGTATTCATCATATGAATGTGTGCAACTGTTAGTATTGGTGATTATTGTTTTGAATAGAAGAAAATGAATGAAAAACAAAAAAAACTAATATAGAATGAAACAGAAATACCATTTATGTACACATCTGCTTATGGGTCCCAAAACAAATCTGTCAAAGAAACAGGTGCAAATACTTGTTATTTTTTTTTTCATTTGTAATGTTTTTTTACCTGTTTTTTTAGTTTTCTAATAAAATTTACAATTTTGTTCCCCTCTCCAATAAAGCGTCTAAAATGAAAAGCATGGTGTGGGTTCGGCATTTTTCATATTGTCTTTTTCCCCCACCTAAAAATAAAATGCATTTCGCATAGTTAAGTTTTTCATTTTCTTTTGAGACCCCTGTGACCATGGACAGGATTTGTGAAGCTTTTCTTTGGGGTGTGACTTTCATTATTGTTATGACGTTCTCGTGGACGCCTCAGGTCAGAAATACCTTTCACACAAATAAATGACCTTGTGCACAATTGATCTTAATTTTATATAATAAAACCGATTTTAATGATTGTAATTGGTTCAAGAATTTGGTATGTCCAAAACAACTTTACAATAAAATGTACACTCATAATTTAAGATTACGATGTATACTTATTGTAAACAAGAAATTCCATTACTCTCCACAATAAGTGTGCAGTTCAACGAGATATTCCTCACAGCTAAGACTCAAAAATGACCGCGCACAAGTTCATCCAAAACTTCTCAGTAATGTATTCCAAGGGAATCTTCTCAGTCCTTCGTGAGTTAATCTTGTCAGCAGTTCAAGGACGACAAGGTTTAACTGTAAGTTCCCTCGACGATAATAATCCACAGTAATATCAGTCCAAAATCACCTACGAGTTTGTCTATCTGTCCACAATTGGAATCTTATTTGATTCCCAGCACTTTTGGCTTCAAAGATGACAGTAGAATAATTAACAGCACTCTTCTCACATGGAATTGTAAATTATATAATCCTGGCACCAAGTTCAGGTCTGCTCTTCATTGCAGCGTTAAAACTAGCTATCTTCTAGCTACTTGTTAGTGGTGGATGCGGGCGAGAGTCCTTCCCAGTGAATAGGTATTT
This sequence comes from Ophioderma brevispina, assembly GCA_023653785.1. Lineage (NCBI taxonomy): Eukaryota > Metazoa > Echinodermata > Ophiuroidea > Amphilepidida > Ophiodermatidae > Ophioderma > Ophioderma brevispina. The sequence continues at coordinate 26,896 of JAMKCH010011539.1, forward strand.
AACTCTCACAATAGATTCCCTTTCTAACAATAATCATTAACATCATTCTCATGCAAAACATAACCTTACACTAGCCGAACAATCGGAATTCATCACCCCAATTACATCCTTCATTTATATAACTTTGTGGGAATTCCCTAGTTCTGGCAATTTTTTGATCGCAAAACATAAACAGTTCTAAGTTTAGCATCCTTTGGGGATTCCACGTCCCTTATTTGTCCCATTAAAACAGTTGCACTTAGCATAAACACTCTAGTGAATCCCTTTGCTCTCTTTTATAGTAACACAAGTGCTTTTCCCGTGAGAATCTTTTCTCAAATAAAATTGAGAAATAATATTTTAAGCAAAATTTTGAGGGTAATATAACGTATTGAGAATTTACTCAAAATATCTGAATGCTGATATTTACCAATTTCACATTCTCCACACTGCATTTTAAAGGAAATATGTCATGATTCTGAATATTTGGAAAATTATGGTATGATGGAAGCTTAAGTAACATAGATTACATATAACTCAAAATAAGTGAAATTGTCCACATTTTTTTGAAAAAAAAAGTATTTTGCCCTTTTAATTTTCTCGCCCAATAGCTTACTCGCAAACGATTCCGACAAATCCACATCGCAGGCAAATGGTGACGTCAAGTGATGACCATCCATATTTCTCGTTGTGACCATCACCTCGCAGTGTGCCCACCTTTCCCTATAACTTGCATCGATTTGTTTTTATATCAATAAAATTAACAAAATGAAATGAAACAAAATATGTCATTCTGTTACCTTAATTTTTCAAATTTTATTATTACTTTCATTAATCCATCAATATTACAGTGTCAGCAATAACAATTCGAGTCAACACGATGTTTTTGTCATCACTTGACGTCACGAGGAGAGCAAAAATTGGGCGCTTTTGATCAATGAAGCCTGTGGCGAAAAACCGCCCGTTTTCTTCGTTGTCAAAAAAGAAAAATTAAAATGCTCTATTTTGGGTAATTTTACATAAATTGTATTATTGTTTCGGGAATTCGTGATGTATGTACATATATTTGTTTATGAAGTAGTCAAACTGAGCTTGAAAAAAATCTTGACATATGCCTTTAATATGAGATGACATCACAACCTCTACTCATGTAACAGAAGAATCTTTGAAGTTCAGAGCCATTGAACCTGCATTATGCATGCTCATTTTCATGCATTGTGAAAATTTGGTGATTTTTCAGGGAGAACTAAATCTTAAAGGTCTATGGCCCGATCGCTAATAGCCTCATCCCAGGGACCCATATTTTACCGAAGTGGTCAAAATTTTGGTATCAGAAGAACGCTACTATTTTTCTCATTTATCCCTTGAAATCTTAGGGCTAGAGGATATTTGGGTTTGGATGTTATGAGCGAAATGTGCCCCTTTTTGGTCCAACCAATATTAATTTTACACAGTACTCTATGGGCTTGCAAATCAGTTTTTAGCTCTCACACAAAACGGGTTGACATATCGGCGCGAAACTTTACAGATGGATTTTTGGGGTGAATGCCTTCTATCAAGATGAAAAACTTATAGACTTATATCGGGCCATCCCCATTTATTATGCTGAATGCAACATATGTAAAAGTCTGCATATTTGATATCAGTGGCCTGATCCATATTGGAAAAATGGGTGAAGTAAGTGTTTGGGATAGCCTCAAGCGATTGATATGCTGCCTTTGGTGACGAGTAAGCCAGTTCAAACCTTGGTGTCGACTTGTTGGGGGCTGTAAGCTATTCATTAAAATTGGAATTGTGCTTACCCCATGTTCATTTGCACATGGGCAAGGAACCATAGAAGCATCTCATCCTTCAGAAGGGACATTAAGGTGTTGGGCCCATTACTGAGTTATACATATAGATGTTCGTCACAGTCGATTCAAGAAGGTAAGGTGAACTACCCAGACTAAATCTATACTCCATTTATCTTCCTCAAGTCAGTGACGTCAACCAGAGAGCTTCAGACAGATTATTTGTGCCGTGCATTTTGCAACCGGCCTAATATACTTGTGCTTGGGTATCCCAAGCTCTTTGAATCACTCCCCTTTTTCATCTGCGTTCCCCTCCATATACCCTGATGTCACTGACCTCGAGGAGGTCAAAGCAACTAGAATCCTGTACTGGTTGCTGTTTCGGATAACTCACTTTCAAAGTGCTGATAGTCTACACCTGGGAGTCAATTTGGAAGAAGTGACATCATCCTAAAAGATATCCTACATACAGCGGTTTTTTGAATCCTCGAATAAGCCCTCTACAAATGATGGTACAATAAAAATAGAAACATTTGATCTAAAGTGGTTGAAAATCATTTTTCTTCCAACCAGGTGTCTTGTGGCTGTTGTTGAGATCATACTTTCCACCCAATTACTTTGACACAAGTCTTATAGAGCGCATGCAGATCAGAAACATCTGAAGGATATTCTTGAGCTGAAGCTTCCTCCAAACTGCAATCTCATCTGGATGACATTGGCATTGAGATGTTCTCCTTTACTCTCAACTACTGGTTTCTTGTCTTCTTGCCATCTTCTTTGAAGTTGGTTCCTTTTACTGTAAGTGTGGATTTGTGTGTTTGACTGGGGATATGTGTAAAATGATTGTGACAAGTTCCTGACAGCACATAAATTATGATGGGCAACAATGCTTTGAAGCTGTTACAGCAAAAGCCACTGTAAAGCTGATTATTATTATCATTATTAAATGCAATCAAATTTGTTGCAATAAATAGCAGGATAAACATACTTAAAATACTTAAACTAAAACAGGGTCAGAAAGCATTTTCACAAGTTTGTGATGTCAGCAGATCAAATCAAAATTAAAACACAATTTTATTCAGCAAAGAATTAATTTTAATTATGGATTTTTCAAACACTGCAAATGTTGTTGTTGTCGTTACATTTACTTTTCAGAGGGGGTTTTAGAATTTATCTGGAAGAACCTACAGCATGTACCTTTTTTATTTTCAGAGAAAAACACTAGAATACAATGAAACAGTTTTCAGAATACTGGTTAAAACATTGAACAAATTAAGGAATAAAACATACTTAATTAAAATAAAAATCCTTCAAACCAAAATTTAGATCAAGCAGAGATTAAAGACCGGATTCCTGTCTATTTTGTAAAATTGTCCAGCCCAACATTTAGATTTTTCACAAGCCCAATTTTGCACTCTTTGTTGCATTTTAATCATAAATTCATCTCATCTTAACTTGCAGCAGTTGGCTGTTTCAGACATTACTCAGGATATGTGATTGTTTCCTGTTGGACGGGCTACCCATCATATTCCAATTTTCTGTAGCTTTCAATTGAGATACCATGAGCAGTGTTTGCTGGACAAGAAAGACATCCTAGCCTTCTTGAAGGATGCCAAGATGTTAAGCCAAGCAGACTTATGATGTAGAAGGTCTTGTGAATGTAAGTGAAGCAAATGGTGGCTGGATGTAGGGATGTAGGTACGATCATAGTCGGTAGGTGATCATGATATATATAGAGGGAGAGAAAAACATAAGATCAGGGTCAGGATATGATTATCATGTGTAGTTAAAGTCCTTGTATAGGATGACACATCTCATTTCATAATCCTGGCAACACATCCCCCACTGATGAGGGCACTTACCACTAGGCCAGCACACAGGTGATCATCATTATGTGTATATCCAATACCGTAAATAAAATCTAGACCACTTGCAGCCATCCTTATTTTGCAGCATTTTTTGCCTTGAAAAAAATAACCCAAAGTCACATTGCAATTCGATCCGAGCCCAATTTTAAACTTTCATTAAAACACAGAAAGTCAAGGCTAACTAACAGAGCTGTGAACTTTCATATTAGTGTAGGAGACTGATTGCATATGGTCCAAAATAATTGCTCTTTTGGTGGATTCTAAGGCAGAAAATGTTGCTAAATTTGTGATCTTTCACTTCTGTGAAGATTTACTCATATTGGTGAGTAGTTGCCATTTGTAAAAGTTTTTTCCTAAAGGGCCCATGTCAAGGAATTTAGATTGGGCCACTGTTATATTAGCCTCCATTTTGTGATTAAAAATATCATTTTATTTCTCTGTTTTACTTGAGGAAAGATTTCTCACAGGAAAAGGCTTTGTCATGCAAGAGAAAATGGAATTCCCTAGTGCTATATTTAGATCAGACCAGATGTTGTTTATGCTTTATAGATCATGCTGGATGAGCTAAGTACTATAATTAGCCTGGGTTTTTCCATTCTGCTTTATGTTGCAAAACAGATTGCAAAATAGGTAGTTTCTCATGATGTCATTTATGTAAAATGATACAATGCATATGATGTCATTTGTGTGAGATCCAATTGGGCAGTGTCAGGTTACGTTTATTCATGATGATGTTGTAATGGCTGTTTTTAGATGGAAAAAAACAGTTGTGAAATATAATATAAGGAGAGATAGCAGGAAAACAACCTGGCCAGTAGTGAATAGCTAGTAGTTAGAGCTAGTTTAGATCTGCAGAAATGGTAGACCTGTGCAAGAACATTGTGCAAGGATTTAATTATATTTTAGATTCCACATGAGCAAAATCTATAATTCGTTTGCTGTTGTCTTTGAAGCCAAAAGTGCTGGGAATCAAAATAGGATTCCAAATCGTGGTCCTAAAAGTGGACATTTGCGACATAGAAATTGTGGTGATTATATCCCAGACTGATACTGTGGAATATTAGTGTCGTCGAGGGACAACCCCGTCGTCTTGAACTGCTGGACAAAGTTATCTTCAGGACTGAGAAGATTCCCATGGATTATATTTCCTGTGGATTTATATTACTTTGCATGCTGTCATTTTGGAGTCTTCGCTGTGAGGACATATCATCGTTGAACTACAATGCTTCCCTTAATTCTGGATATAAGCAAACTTAGTAAGACTGTAAAATCTTAACATTGTGTATCATTATTGAATTGTAATGGTGTTTTGGACATTCCAAATTCTTGAACCAATCAATCTGATTAATTCTTATTAAAGCAGTATTATTATATAAAATTCAGATCATTTGTGCACAAGGATGATCTGTTTGTGTTTAAAGGGAATTTCTGACCTTGACGTCCATGAGACGTCGTAACAGCCACTCGGACAAAATCGCTATTTTCCTTTTTTTATGATTCAAAGTAATTTGCGCATGCATAAGATGTTTTGTGTGGTGCACGTTTTGTATACAGAGTCAATGATTGAGATATTGGAACGAATGGTGAACACTGCAGATGCAATGTATTTCTGAGAATTGTATTTTTTGCACCGCTTACACCTTGTGCTAACCATTCGCATGGTGCCAAGTTCTTTTGCGAATCATTTTAGGAATAACATGGGTAGAAGGGAACCTCCCAAGTGGGGGATCTTGCTCAGCAAATTGGAGCTTGTAAGAAATTAATGTCACTGAAAGAGAAAGGCGGATGTAGGTAAGCAATACATCATTAACACTGAACTGATTTCCTTCCTTACACACCAATGTTTTGTTTTTGTATTGCTGAAACATTATGCCATTTTCCTTCTGATAGTGAATGGCCCCAAAAATACGTATTTTAGCACCCCTAAAGAGAAATGGACCAGGACCAGTGACCCCATGTCCACACCTGTCGACCATGACTCTTCCCTCAATTCCGTTTTGCCCCATCCACAACTGACGCGTGTACAGCGCAGCTCTGTGATTACAGCCAAATTACTGAGATATTTGATACGACTTTGTCGTCTCTATACCACTACATCTGGATCATACTGGATTATTTACTGGATTTATTACGCTCTTTTTGGACGGAATAAACGGCAACTTTTACACCCGTCGGAGAGCTTTTATGGTGTATCCTTTTTTTAAAAAAAATTAACGCCGAGGCGGTCATGTGATGTGTGTAGCGGGTAAAATAGGTAAAACAAGGCAGCCATTGCCGCACGTGTTTGCGTGATTTGGATGCCTTGTTCTTGTGAGCCGTTTTCTGTTCTTGTAGTTGTTATACTAATCAATAAAACAGTACTATTGGGTGAGTGTGTCTATTATTTCTTCCCCCCGTTTTTTTTATGCTTGTTTGTTTTTAATAAATCTGTGAAAGCTGACTTTGGAAAATTCTACCGTGTGTGACTTTGTTACCGGCGACGTGTATCTTTTTGCACGCGTTGGCGGTCTGGGTCTTACCGCGGGTCGCCTTTGTTTTTCTTTTCGTTTTTTCGTTCCCGCACGCGCGCCCATCTGGCTGCTTCATCACCCCGCGCCGCCTCCCGTGACCCTCTATTCTCCCGGGGCGTTCTTACTGGTTCTCGCTTCCGCGTGTCCCACTTCGTGGATGTGCTCTTTTGCGGTGGCCTTCAGTTTTTCATATGGTTCGCGCCATGAACACTGTTTCCCCTGTCTCTTTTTTCCTCAGTGGAAAGGGGTGGTGTTGTTGGCGGGCTCCGGTCCGAGTTCTTCCAAGGCCGGCCCCGCTGCTATGGGAGCACCTAAAGAATTTGTAACTTCGGCTACTTCATGGCGTGTTAGTGGGCGTTTCTCTCTCTCGGGAGTTCCGCCCGTCTACCTCTCTACCGGCCGCTGGCTCGCCTGATCTAGCCCTATGGCTTCTTTCTCCGGTGCAGCTAGCGCGGTCCTGCTCTCTGCCTTTTCCCTCGGGGATTTTGCGGCTGCGGACATCCCCCTGTTAGCAGAGCATGCTAGTCGGCCGGCGCCCTCGGGGTGGCTTGACTGACTACCACGCTGCGCCACGGCGCTGGCTCGCCTTGATTTGCTTGTTTGCTTATCGTGCAGGCTAGTGTGGGCTGCTCTGCCCTTTCCCCCCTAGGGGAGGGGCGGGCGCAGTCCCCGTCCGGTATCGGTGAGTTTGCTATGGTGACGCCCGGGTTCGCCTCGGTCCTATCCCTCACAGTCCCGACACACGGCTGCTCGTGGGTTTTAGATTCCTCGGACTTTTTGCGACCGCACTGCCGTGAGGTATTGGTCCGGGGCTTGATTTCTTCAAGCCCTGAGTGGGTTCCTCTGCGCCCCGCTATTGGGCGCCGCGCTGGGTCGTTATGCTCACTGCCCTCTGCATGGCTGCCTGCGCCACGCGGTATCAATCTGGCTCGTGCTGCAATGCTTCATTCACACCCGCCCTTCACGGCCCCCCCCCCCCCTTTTTTTAAAGGAGAGTGCGCCGTCGCTTCCGCTAGGTTTGCCCCCGCTCACGCGGGGGACCGTGCGCGGTTTCTGTGCGGTTTCGTCCAGCGCTAGTTCCCGCTGCGGTTTAGCCGTTACGGCACAACCCGCATGGCTAGCCTGCTAGCCCCGCGGGGGTTAATCTGGCTTGTTGCTGCTGCTTCCCGGCCTTCACGCTAGGTGGGCGCGCCGCTTCGCTATGTCTTGCCCCCCGCGCACAGCGGGTTCCTGTGCTGTTTAACTGGGGTGGCGGTTCGTCCATCGGCTAGTTCCCGCTTACGGTTCCGCCGTGAACGGTGCACCCCTTGGGTGCTTCCTGTTCTCTGCGCCCTCGTGGGGTAGCCATCGGGGCTTGCCTCCACGGGTGAACTCGTGCCGGCTGGCAGCATGCCCTTTCCGGCGCGCTGCCGTGCCGTGCTTACCTATGTCGCATAAGTCTCTCTTCCGCGGTTTTATCGCTCGTGCTCCGGGACTTTGGGCTGTTTCTTCCCCCGCTTCGGCGTGGAGTACTTATACTCCTCCCTTTTATAGCATCTCACCTCTCGAGGTGATTGTTTGGTTGATTGGATACCATTCAATCCTCTATGCCGGGTCCTCCTCCCCGTAGGGGTGCGCTGCATGGTGGCCGTTTATCCTCCGTCATCGGCGTTGATTTCCTGATGGCCGTTTATCCGCCGTTGTTGGCGTGGATTTCCGGTCTTAAAACCACAGCATCTGGTCTCCTCTTACGGGGGCTGTTTCTCGGGTGTGTTTTGTCCACCTGCCCTGGTGTTGACTTTCCCCTCTCGGCGCCGCGCGACCTGGTCTCCCTGGGGATGTCGCGCCGCCGCCTTGGCTCTCTCTGGGCCATCCCTTCAGGGATGCTGTTGGTCTCGGTGGTTCTCTTGGTCTACTCAAGTCTGCTCTTTGCGGGGCTCCCCTACGGGCGGCCTAGCCTGAGTGTGCTCATCACCCCTGGCTGGCATGGTCGCCTTGCCTTGGCGTGAAAGGCCTCTCAGCCTTGTGTAGTCTTTGGGTTACCCCCGCGTCATTCTCTGACGTTACTCTAGCTTGCATGCAGGGTCCCCCTACGGTTGTGCTCCTGCACTGCCGGTGGCGGGCCTAGTCCGCCTCGGCCTGGGCTTGGGGTGCATCCTGCCGGGCTATAGCTTGCAGTTTCGTCGAGATCCAGACCTTAGCCCTTTATGCACTCGGCTCCCGGCTTTCCATGGGCTTTCTGCTCTGGGTCGCCGGCGCGTCCGTCTCTGCCTTCGTTGGCGGCTGACTGTTGCTGCCCCGGGAGCCTAGCGCCTTCGTGGTGCTAGTCCGGGCCCGTTCCGTGGCACCAACGGGGACTTGAGGCCTCTGGTCTCTGCCAATTAGGTGCGTCTGGGCTTGGCTGGCCGGGCTCTTAGGCTCTGGCTGATAGGCCTTACTGCTACCTAGCAGGGTCCGCTGTCTCCTTCGGGAGTCTTGGACTCTAGCTATGATGCAGCCTTCGCTGCTCCTCGCCTGGGGAGTCGGTCCTAGTGACAGTTGCCGTATGGCGTTAGTCTCTGTTTCCCATTGGGGTCTAGACCATGTTTCTAGCCTTGCCTTGATGCTGGTCCTTTGGTCCTTAGCCCCTGCCTTCCTTCGGGAGTTGTCATGGCCGCTTTAGCCTTGGCGATCCTTTGACTTCGCCTTGGCCTATGCCTTGGGGTTTCATCGTCTAGCTTGGCTTCTCGACTTAGACCCTTCAATTCCATTCGGGGTAGCTGGCCGTGGTTCTTCCCACGCAGCTCGGCTGGGCCATTGTCTGGCTGGCCTGGCCTAGGGCTGTGACGCCCTCTGCTTGGTGTATTACCTTGGGCCCCTTCGGGGTTTTTTGAGGCCTATGCCTATGCTGGGGTTGCGTGGCCCCTCCAGGTGCTTCACTGGGCCGGCTCAGTCCTGGGGTAGGGGCTTTATTTCCTTCTTCCTTTGGCCTTACACCCCGTTTGGGGAACCTGATCATTGCGCCTTGGGGTTCTTGGTTCTTCCTTGCCCTCTGTCCTCCTTTTTTGCGGGCGCGGACCTCGGCCTACATGCCGCTGGTGCCCCATCTGGCCTAGCCTGCCTGTGCCGTTCTCCGCGAGGCTTTGGTCATTCATCCCTTGACTCTTGATGCTCGTGTTCCTCTTTGGGGGGCTTTTTTTTTGGCTCCACCCAGGTGGATGCCCTTGGCCCCCTCTGGCTCTGTTTGTCCTGCGCGCGTTGTGGTTGGCTTTTGTTGCCTAACTTACCTGTGTCGCCCAGGCTTACTCCTAGCTCCTGAGGTACTTTCAAACTTCTCGCCCTGGACACTGCCTACTGTTTGGTTCCGTGGTCTTGAACCGTGAATCCCTTCTCTTCTCTCCCGTTGTTTTCGGGAGTAGGGCTGGCCTTTGACAGTTCTCGCACATTCCTTTGGCCTCCCCCCAGCTGACTAGCCTGGGCCGCTGTCTCTCCTCCTTGGGACCTGGACGCAGGTATTGGGTCGGCTCGACGGTGCCCCTCTTGGGCTCGTTTTACCGGGCTTAGCTTTGGGCCTTGTTCCGGCCTAGCGTTGGGCTCGTCCCGTGCCTAGCGCGGTTTCCCCGGGCCTTCAGGCCCGGGGTGTCTCCGGCCTCCCGAACGTCCGGGTCTGTCTTATGGGGGTTCCCCCTCCTCTCCAGCGGCTTTCAGGCTTCCGTTGTTCGATCTCTCCGCTTGCGGGTTTTTTCTGGCCAACCCTTCTTCTGTCCCCACGTGCTGCCTATGGGAATCCGCCGCGTCGGGTATTCCTTGTTTGTGGGTTCTCCGAACTCGCCTCACTGCGGCTTTCTCAGTTGTTCCTGGCTGTTGGCTTGTCTTGTCTTCCCGCCTTGTGCGACTGGACGTGGCTTTTCTCCCCGTAGTACCCTCGGGGGTTCCCCTGGAGGCAACTTGCGGTTGCTCTGGCTCCTGTCTTTCGACCTTGGAGCTCTTGACATGTTGGTCTGCCCGCTTCCCCGACTTCTGTCGGCTGGGAGCTTCTCGCTCCCAGGTGGAAATGTCTCTGGGGCGTAAACCTCCGTTGCGAGTCATTCTTCCATGTCGGACGTTTCGAGTTTGGTGACTCGTTGGTTTTTTTTACTCGTTACTCCCTTTCTCGGCGTTTGTGATCCCTTGTTTTTCGGTATCTCAATCGTTCGGGTAGCACCTCTCCGGTTGCTCTCTTTTCACTTTCCTCTCCTTTCCTCTCCTCGGTAGATTATTGTGTCGCAGCTGCTGTGCTGGCTGTCCGCGGACCCTCCTTCTTTTGTGGCATCCTTTATGCCGTTAGCCGGTGTTCGGCTCAACGTGGCTCTTGTTTGCCTCCTCGATACCGATTCGGCTGTTCAGGTCCAGAATTTCCGCAGGTTTGGTTCATTCTGTCCTTCTACACGTTTGTCACCTGTTCTCTGGGCTGACAGTCGCACGGGTTTGGCTTCTGCTCGGTTTTCCCCGAGCAGTTAGTGAGCCTCGACTCGGGTCGCCTCTCGGGGCTCGACTCGTGTTTCTGCAGAGCTCCTCTGGGTTTCTCGCCCTCTAGTAGACTTCGCGTGGTTTACACCACTTTTTCTACTTTTTGGCCAGGTTGTCGCTGTCCCGAGCTGGGGATGCCTAGTTTATTATGGGGGGGAGCCTAGCATTTGATTGCTCTTTCTTCGGTTGCCGGTGCTGGTGCCGCGGTTCCCGGTATTGCAGAGGTATGCCTCGTTCTTTCCCTCGGTGGTTCGTTTTACCTCCGAGCTCGATGCATGAATCTGTCCCTCCTTCCCTCTCCTGGCTGTGACAGCCTGAGGTGGGACTTTTTCGCTTATTTTGAGGCGTTGTTAGCTGTCTCCGTGCGTCCTTTGTTTGGATTTTTCAGTCGACTATCTCAGCCTCCCACATTAAGGTTGGGGTTTGTCCTTTCGGTAACGTTGGCTGATTCCATTGACTCCTGTAAGGCGTCTGTTCCTTACCTGAACCGAAAGCTAGCTCCCTTCTTGGGATCTGAGTTTTTGTCGGCGAGTCTCTTAGCGAAGCCCCCAATTATCCTTTGGATGCGGCGTCGCTCTAGTCCTCGCCTTTATTACTCCTTTCAGGTCCCCTTTCCCGGCTAATTAGCTCGGAGAATTCCTTCTCCCTTGTAGCTTCTTCTTCCGGTTCAGGGTTGGACTTATCTTTCAGCCACTCACGGGCCGGGCCTTTTTTTGCCTTCATTCAGTCCTCTCAACCTTTATCTCCCGCGGGTCTCGCCCCGTTGGGTTGCATCTTGGTGTTCTGATCGGTCCCCCCCCTCTCGTAGGGGCCCGCTCCTTGGTTCTTTGGATCCGCCTTTGTCGTCGGGGTCCTGGGGCCGTTCGGTTTGCTCGGCTCCTGTCGTTTCGACCTGGGAGCTCTTGACATGGTGGTCTGCCCGCTTCCGACTTCTGTCGGCTGGGAGCTTCTCGCTCCCGCGTGGAGTATGTCTCTGGGCGTTATCCCCCGTTGTGAGTCATACTTCCATGTCTGACGTCTCGAGTTTGGTTGACGATTTGGTTTCTCCTTTTCTCGAGGCGTTGGTATCCTTTTTCGGTATCTCATCCGTTCGGGTAGCACCTCTCCTGTGGCTCTCTTCACTCTCTCCTCGGAATAGTGTTGTCGAAGCTGCTGTGCTGTCCGCGGACCTCTTCTGGGTGGCATCCTTATGCCCCTTAGCCGGAGTTCGGCTACGTGGCTTCTTGTTTGCCTCCTCGATACCGATTCGTCGTTCAGTCCAGAAGTTCCGCATGTTAGGTTTCATTCTGTCCCCCTTCTACGACTTTGTCACCTGTTTCTCTGCTGACAGTCTTCACTGGTTTGGCTTCTGCTCGGGCTTCCCTGAGCAGTTAGTGAGCTCTTGACTCGGGTCGCCTCTCGGGGCTCGACTCGTGGTTTTCTGCAGAGCTACCTCTGGGTTCTCCCCTCTGTAGACTTCTTGGTGGTTTCCCTTGTCTCTGTTTGTGCCAGGTTTGTCGCTGGCCCGATCTGGGGAGGGGCTATTTATTATTAATCTAGCATTTTACTGCTTCTTGGTGCCCGTTGCTGGTGCCTCTGCTCCCGTGATTTGCGGAGGTCTGCCTCTGTCTTTCCTCGGTGGTCATGTCTACCTCCGGTCGAGGCCTGAATCGTCTCTCCCTCTCCTGGCTGTGACAGCTTGAGGTGGGACTTTTCGCTTATTTTGAGGCGTTGTTAGCTGTCTCCGAGCCTCCGTTGTTTGGATCTTTCGGTCGACTGCTCAGCCTCCCACAGTTTAGGTTGTTTGGTTCGTTCTTCGGTAACGTTGGCTCGTTCCATTGACTCCTGTAGGCGTCTGTTCCTGACCCTAAAGCTAGCTCCCTCTTGCGATCTGAGTTTTGTCGGCTAGTCTCTTTTCGAGCCCCCAAGTAGCCATTTGGTTGCGGGGTCGCTCTAGTCCTCGCCATTATTAATCCTTTTCATCCCCTTTCCCGGCTGAATTAGCTCGGAGAATTCCTTCTCCTGGTAGCTTCTTCTTCCGTTGGGTCAGGGTTGGACTTACTCTCAGCCTTCACGGTGGCCGGGCCCCTTTTGCCTTCATTCAGTCTATCACCTTATCTCCCCCGGGTACTCTTCCCCCGTTGGGGTTCATTGTGGGGTTCTGATCGGTCCCCCTCTCTAGTGGGCCCCTCCTAGGTTTTTTGGATCCGCCTTGGCCGCGGGTGCTTCTGGGCCCTTTTCCTAGGTCCTACGTCGCATTCCACTCTCCTTCAGAGTTCTTCCTTTCCATTCCTTAGCTTGGTTTTCTGCGGGATCCGGCCCATCTGGCTCTTCTCAAAAAACTTTGGCTAGGTCATTTAAACACTTATAAGTCTAAGGGCCTGTTACTCACCCGTTGTGTGTACTCCACTGGTTAGGTGAGTTTTTGGCTTGACTTTTGGAATTAGATTCAGTGTTTTTGTGCTCTGGCGCTTTTGATTTACCTGCTGCATCCTGTCGCCTCTCTCTCTGAGATATCATGCGCCACCTCGATAGTGTGCTATACTAGTTCTGATGTGATTGAAACATATTCATTCAACGGGGGTTAAGCATATGTTTCAGTCAACATGGTTGTGTAATGTAACGGAAATCAGTTCAGTGTAAATGATGTATTCAAAAACACAGTTATGTTTTATAATCATATAACTGAAGCCTGATTTCCTTTCAAATGTTTGATTCCCGCTTCCAGGCCCGCCCCCACAGGCATGATATGGGATGCGGTGGTCCGTGGGGCGATGGGCCAAAACGGACTTGGGGAAGAGTAATGGCGGACAGGGTGTGACCTGGGGTCACTGGGCGAGACCTTTTCTGTAGGGGTGCTAAAATGGTATTTTGGGGCATTTCACTGCTCAGAAGGAAATGCATATGTTCAGTCAACATGGAAGGAAATCAGGCTTCAGTTCTGATTATAAACATAATGTGTTTTGAATATTTTGCCTGAGAGTAGCTGCTCATTAAATCCTTTCTTTTGAAAACTTTTACATCTAACTAAGTGTGCTATTGCGCATGTGTGTCTAGTATGCAGAAAACGACTGCACTACTAGTCTTCAAAACGGCGATCGATCGCCAAAGTTGATCGATCACCGGGTCAGTGTGAAACGCTTCTATTGTTGTGTGGGATTTGTACAACGCAGATGGGCGCCAGCGGTGGGCGGCAAAAAACAAAAGCATTAATCCACTCTACAGATTAAACCAATTATTCAATGGAACTTCTAATGTGGAACAGTGAAAAAACATGATGAGTTCATGTGCTGTATACTTTTGGAAAGGTATGAATATTAATGAGCTCATTGCATAGTTTGAAGAAAAAACATAATCCACTCTAAGAGAATAAACTAGTGTGGGGACCATGGACATGAATGGAAATACTATGACATGTTTTAGAAATTTCATCTACAAGTTTACCTATGACCAAAACAACTAAATTATTTTTATCAGTAATGTTTTAAAAGTTTTGTAGTAAAATCCTTTGTAAGAGGCCAAAGTAAAAATGTTGGGATCCTGACTCGTTACATCCATAAACAGTTGATGTAGTATAAGGCAGCTTGCAAATGCTTTCATGTCTGTTTTACATGAAGAACAGCAATATAAAGTGTGATATGACCTTGGCAACCGCAGTAGGATGTTTTGGGAATCAAAATGGACATTTGGAATGATGGACGAATTTGAATTCAGAAAAAAAACGTACTTGATTGTGGATTTTTTCAAGACAGTGTTGCATCTACTTCAAACTTGGTGATAGCCCCTTATGAAAACTGGTGCTGTATAGTTTTGTGTTAGAAATCATGCATGGTAAGGGCATATACCGTTTTAGTCCACCTAAAAGAACACAAACCACTTACATAATTCAGGAGATAACCCATTCGAATAACTGTATGGCTCATTGGTGGTTTAGTTTTGTGTTAGATTTAGGTCACATCAAGTATTATTAAAGTGCTCATTTGCATTAATTTAGGGAAAATTTTTGATAAATATATGCTAACAATGATGGCATTTCAAATGTTGGATGATGGCCAGTAGGTTTTAATACATTTTTTTTTAAAATGGGTTAAACTAGTAAGTAATATAAGCTCAAAATGTAGAGCCAATTTCATGTTAACCCACTCAAATTGTTAACTTAGTACCTATGTTCACATTCAAACTTGGTGGGGCGTTTCATATTATAGTGTACTGGGTGTTTGTGGGAGCACATATCACTATGCTTTGTATGTGTCTGTTAAGTGTTGCCATCATTTATTACTCAATGTAGTGTATCAGAATCTGGAAGTAGTAGAACTGATGTCGGGTTATGTGTTCGGAGAAATGGGGTATTTCTTGATATCCCTAACGTTACAGTGCCATGAATGAACTTTATCTGTACATTATTTGATTGGCGTTTTGTAATAAAATCTGTTTTATTAAACATCCATGTTTTGTCAGGTCGAGATGCTAGCGAGCAGACTGCATCGTGTTCTTTCATTCTTAGTGACATGTTCAGACAGAGCACTATGGTGGTTGTTGAACAGACTGGCCTAGAAAAGTTGTATAGTATGGTGGCATACTGTTCAGCAAGTCAAGTGCGTGTGCTCTTTCACAATATAATGTAAGTCTGATAAGGGGAGGGGGGTGATCCCCGCACCCTTTTGGTCTCGCCTACACTTGTTTAAGAAGAGCCTATGAAGACAACATTTGTATGTATATAGTAAAAAAAAAAGAATGTTTGTTGCTGTAAACAGCCCACCCTAGAAAAACCTGTCGGCCCAAAAATGTTTATGCAAATTAGCACAAAAATAAAATAAAAATCTGCCGGACCAACACATGATTTTCATTTACAAATTAAAAAAAAATTACCCAAACAAAGACAAAAAAATTAAAACAAGACAACAAAACAACGACACTAAAACAAGTAAATTAATTAAAAGGCTTTGGCTATGTTGTAGCATTGTTGATTCATTTAGAACAAAACAGTGTGTTGAAGTTTGAAGAGTTATCTTAAAACTAAAAATATAAAAATCTGAGTCTGACCAAAGACCCTCAATATTGTCCTAAGTTACGGCAAACAAACATGTTTTCCTTATGAATTACCTGCTTTATCCTGCTCACAGTAATATCAGTCAAAAATCACTTCAGATCCCCTGCAAGGAAACATGTTCTCACATCCTTCACATATATTCCTTTATCTAGGTTTCAAATGAGTTCCAATTTAAAAAAAATACTCTCATTTAGTTTCCACTGGATTGATAGGTCATTAAAACCTTAGTTTTAAAATGATTCTTAATGGGGGGAAGGGTCAATGGAGATGTTACGGCTAATGAGGTCAAATGTTAAAAAGTAATCATGGGCCTAGTTCGGTGGCCACTATTGAACATTTGCTAAAGATCTATAACACAGCCAAAAGTCAGTGGTGCAACCTTGAAGACCATACTTTGGAACATTTGTAGACTAAAAAATTAGCCTGCCCTTTTGAACTTATTTGCATGGACAACGAATAGAAAAACCACATTTTCTAAACAGACATCTTTTACTTATTCAGATGTCGTCGCAGTATCTTGGCATCTCATTGTGGTGAGCGAGGGATGGCCCCAAAGTTAGCATGCACGTGGGCATGTGTGACAACTGTACTACCAATGCGCAAGGTTATGTCAGAGTACTTCAGATTATTTAGTCAATAAATGACATGGTCAAATCAAAATTCTAGGGATAATTAACAATCCCATCCAAATCCTATACTTGCCTGCAATTTGGAAGATGAATCAGTAGATAGATGTAAATGGTGGACTCTGAAGAATGTCATTAGCTTGTGTAGATCATCAAACACAGTGACTGATCCATAGTGACCAAGGCTCATGACGAAACTGTGATAAAAAATAGGGAAAGAATTTAGTATTCTGCCACAGGCAGAATTCGGCAACGTTAAACGGAATAAACCGCATGTTAAAGGTGCCGAATTTAATTGGTGCAGAAGACTAAATTCATCCCAAAAATAGTGGGCATTTATTCTTTTGATGCAAAATAAAAAGACTGGAATTTGGCACAGAGTTAGGGTGTGTACAAAAGGGAAGAGTTTGGCTGTAGAAGATGTGTGCAGATTTACCATGTTTACCATGTTAAGGACGTCAAATGGTTTTACAGGGGTCGGTAGGACAATTATAATAAATCCCATCTTGTGAAAAGTATGCCAAATTGTTCCTTTGTGATAAGGATTCCAAATAGCATAGTTTGTGTCATGTACGACTTATGGTTTTGGAGTTTATGCAGTCAAAATGCATTAGATAAATGCTTAATTTCAGATTGTACAAGGTAAAAAAAATGGCTCCAGTCCATTGGATAAATAAAAGTGACGCAAACTGTCTCATCCAGCCAAGACAATGAAAATAAAGATATGTCACTATCTGCTGTGTTTGTTGATCATGATTATGTGGCCAAATAGATTGGCAATTTATGTAAACCAATACACATTGAAAGGCAATGGCTGTTCTTATCTTCTAATCTGGCAATGGAAAATGTGATATAGTCAAACTTTTCTATGCTCGTATTTTAGTCTTTTGCAATATGGATACCGTGGTTACAATTTTGAGCAAATTTATTGTACCCTTGTATAACTGAAATTGGACGTATAAGCTATTGGACTGCTTTTTATTATTTGTAATTCAAAAAACCATAGATCGTCGTGAACAAACTTATATTTTTGAATCCTTATTGTTAGCAATTTGCTATACTTGTTGACAAAATTTGAGAGCTAATTTTATTTTTTTTACCCTTTGCACCATGTCATGATTCTCACTGTGAAACATGAGGGACTTCAATGCCCTTAACACAAAAAATAAACAAAAAAAAAAACTCATTTGGATGTGCACAAACTCATTGTAAAATTTCAGAGAGTTACAATTGCACAATTCTTGCACCATCCACATTGGAGTGATGCCTGTGGTGAGTCCTGTGCGTATAGTTTGATAATGGAATCATGCAATAATGAGTGAATGACGCTATTTGATTCAGTAATTTGTATATTTCAGTGCTTATTCTCATTAATACCTGTAAGTCCTTATGTAGTGTCCTGATCCCATCCATTGTGGAGTGATACTCCATGATGATTACCATACCTTATAATTCATTTTCAGCATTACTGTCACATTAATCCACTAGAATTCATTGAGTACTGTAAAATGGACACAACATTTATGTACAAATTCTATTAATGTTCCCTCATCACCAATCAACACAAATTTATTGCACCCACGATTACCATCACATTTACAAACATACTTGGGAAGGCGGTATTAAATTTACACCATGCAATTCTTGTTATGATATCTTCTATAGTCACTAGAATGCAAGAGGTTTACTGTATCTTAATGCAAACAAGATTTTTTTTTCAATTTCTGCAGTGTTGACCACAAACAATTGATCTAATACTTGACACCACTCATGCTCTAGACCAAAACATTGCATGCAATCAGAGATCACACTATGCGTATGCTATGTATGAAAACGATTACTTAAAGTGACACTTGACTTTTTCTTCAAAAGATGCGGTGTGTTTTGGTGGGTTTCCTCTCTCTGAGATCCTCAAAAATTGAGCAGTAATTATGTGTTTGCATAATTTGGCATAATTACATTATACCCTTTGCACCTATGCCATATCATGTACTTTATTCCTTTAATGGAATAAAAGTACACAATATAAAGTCCATTTCTCTACCTTCGTGCAGTGATGTCACAACCTTGACGCAGATTTTACGCACACATTAAGATTTGTCATTGATACAATACAGTGAGCATTTGCACCATTTCCAAAAGGCTCAGAGTGCCTACAAAATAAACCGTAAGACTGCAACTTAAAAATACATTTGAAAAGGTGCATCACTGTCTTTGTGCGTACATGTAATAATACCGTCGATTTCAGCCAGTGCACAAATCTCGCGCTGACGTCACTGCACGGAAGTAGGAAAATGGAGTATACAGTAGGTGTGTGAAGGGTTTAATGTAATTATGCTGCATAATTAAAGGTGCAACGAGAGATTTCACAAATCAGGTGTCCCTTAAAAATCGAAAGTACTGATTTTTGCCCTGATGTAAAGCTTTCCATCAAAAATATCCCCATCTGAAAGGATTAAGCCGAGAAAAGTTTCTTTGGTACAAAAATTGTGAAATTTTTAATTTCGTATAGGAGCAAATACGAAATTCAGCCTATGTTTTACATTGAAATACAAGCAAATCCAAATCGCCTTTTTTCTCTCTTTTAAGACATTTCTGTAGCGAAATACAAGGCAAGAAAACTATTGATTTCTTTATGAAATTACTATTATGACACAATATTTGGGTGTCTCAAAATCTCTCGTTGCACCTTTAATGAAATCAATAGTTTGAGTATTGATCAGGAAAAAGAATCTTGATGCAAATGCAAGTTATGTAAATTCCCACCAGAATATTGTGTGTTATTCTAAGATAATGTATTTGATTGCAGCTTGTCGTGCTGACATTCAAGCAGACTGTAGGGCCATATATCACATCTTATCACAGGCTGTTTCTAAGGACCAACGTATGACTGCTAACAAAGTGGCTGATGTCATGCAAGGCAAAACTGTGGCTGGAATCCAGAATAAACAAGGTTTGTTGAATGAATACCAAGTAAATACTTAGAATGAAAAAAAGAAATGTGGGTGACCTGATTGACAACCTTGTCCCCGCCACTTTGCCCCATCAAATTTGAGATTTTGGTATCAGAAAAATGTACATGTGTATCATTAGCCCAGTGAAATGAAGCCCGGGAAATGTTTCCTTTTGATTTTATGAACAAAATAGCTCCAAATATGATCGACCATACTTGCTCAAACACACTGTCCTATGGACCAATTTGGTACACATTTTTGTTTCTACTATTCAAACAGCTGAACTTATTTAACTCAAAATTTGTAATCAAATGTTTTTGGTGATATGATTTCATGTGAGGTAGAAAACATCATGAGGAGGTCGCTTACCTTTTAAACCTACCTTTAAGGTTGGAGTTGTGTTAACTGGACCTGAGTTGATCTGTGTGTTTTAAGCTTGCAGGCCGAATTTTGGATTAGGGTTAAGTAAGGCTAATGAAAGTTGATTCCCAGTTTCCCGACTCCAGTCAGAAAGAAATGCCGATCAAATAATTCATTATTTCCAAATAATTCATTATTTCATATTTTCCAACTGTTTAAGACAAAAACGATTGTTTTAACGTGATCTTACTCACGAATGATGCATTTTAAGCACTGTTTACGATGACGGGGGGTAGAAGAATCGAAAACGTCCATTTTCTAAGATCAATAACCAATTTACGTTGGTTCCCGGCTCCTTACCTACTTCCGTGCGTGTTTTCTATTAAACCACCGATTGACTAGGTAGTCCCTTGCAAAATGCTGCGTGAACTATGATTTCGTCATTGGATTTAAATGGATATATACCATACAGCGCATTCACTCGAGACTAGGTTTAGTCTCTCCGACAGGCTGCATATCAACCACGTCAATAGACCATTTGCACGATCCCCGAAATGCATCTCATTCGGTGCCCATTTCCATCCGGGAACTTTTACCAGCCTCAAGTCGGCTAAAAACATACGGTTAGGAGCGTAACCAAAATACCAGAAAACTTACCCTATCTGTGACGTTGCACTATAGTTGTGTAATCGTCCGTCAGGTGACAAGTAGGGCACAGTACGATCGAAATATCACGTTTTGTCGTTAATTTCAACACCATGCCTCGATTGTTTTTTTTTGTTCCATATATTCCTTCTACTTTTTTGTCCCCGGCCGACGAAGTTCGGGATGGACTATAAAATGGGCTCCGCCTATGTCCGTCCGTATTCCGTCCGTATGGTATTCCGTCCGTATGTATTCCAGTATGTCCTGTAAAATGTTAACCTGGAACATTTGGGCCTATCTTTTTTTCTGGGTGAGCTAGAAGTATCCAAAGTTTGTGGTAGATTGTTGGAGGGGATACCCCAACTCACCTTGTAATTCATTCCCCCAGGGTTCCTCCCCTGGGTCTGTCAGGGGGTACGGGAAAAAAGGTCACGGAAAAGGTCAATATTGCACAGAAAATGTCAACATTGTGTACAATTTATCTGGAGTTCCGTAAGGGCTACGATGATTAACTTGGTCAAAACGAAGCAGGTTGATGAGTTCTCACCTTATTAGATTTTGGTTGAAATATGCTAATTAAGTCTCTAATTTGCATATTGATGACTTTTTTTCCCGCAAGCGTGTGTCCAAGTTTTTCTGGAGGTCTGTACGGCGTATATGGATGTACTTGGTGAAGGAAGCGGGCGCTGAGTTCTCAACCTTATTAGATTTTGGGCAAATTTTTTTTTAGTTCTGGTTGTTACTCGTGGGTCATTTCTTGGGTTGCCAGCCGTTTACATTTCTTGGAAAATGTGAATATACGTAAAATTCAATGTTTCGCCGCTTTCCAGACCCCGTATGAGTCCCACTTTACAAATGTGGTCACTGATTTTTCAAAAATAGTGTGCCAAACTTTAGTAAAATTAATCAGATTTTACTAAATTTAAGTGAATTTCAGGATTTTTGCATGAATGACTTTTCAGATTTCTTGGTCATTTTCTTTAGTAACCATTTTTTTTTTGTCAAGTTTCTTTTTTTGGCGAACTAGTGATGGCCAAATTACGGGTGGACTGGTGCAGTTTTTTGTTTGTCACTTTAGTGATCGCGATATTCGGCGGGCACATATTTTACGCATCGCGTAAATACAAGTTCGCCTTGTTGTAAGATTACCTTCAGCGTGAAAAGTTACTTTGTATTGCAATTTTAGGCACTGTTCGGCTGTGAACGAACAACAATTTTTTTTGTTAAACTGACCTCTGTACAAGTCCCTATGGAAATGGGCACCGCATGAGATTCATTTCGGGGCATCGGCAAGGTCAATTGAGGAAGTTTACACTTACAGCCTATAGTAAAGGCTAGACTAGGTTGAAAATGGGAATTTCACCGTGCACTGGGTAACGCGCCATATTTCGGCACGGTTCAAAATAAATGAATGGGAGGCAATTTACTGTCAATTTTTGTTGAAGGTTTTCATAAATATATATGAAAAATAATTTACTTTATTATAATACCTATAGTTGTGAAATTCTTGTGCCATATTTTGGTTTAGCACGTGTACCCGGCTTGAAATAAATCAAGCACCACCAGTGTACTTTCTATACCCGTCATTTTGTTCATTTGTCCATGTGAGTGTTTTTTCGTCCAGGTTTTTTTAAAATTTTATTTAACTTTGTTTATTTACGGAGTCAGGTTTGGTGCAAGGAAATATAGGAGGAAGGGAAGTTATTCCTTCCTGGACGATTGTGACAGCCGTGTGTATGCAAACAACATTTCTAAAGAAATGCTTTATCAAAGCACTTCTATCTGTACCAAAGTTTATTTAAATGAAGCCTGGTCAAAAGTATGTGTTTCGTGCCTCAAAACAAAGCATACTGCAGTTAACTTGGCATCAATAATGAAAATCTGAAAATAACGAATAATGAATAATGAAACATTCCCCACTCAGTCATGAAAAAAATGAAACGGGAAACTGGGAATCAACCTTCATTGTGTTATTTTCCGTGTGGCATATTAAAAACTAAACATTTGCCTTTTTTTACTTACTCTGTATTTACAAATCAATTTTGTATAGAAAGAGCATACTTCTTTTCATTGAGTCTTATGTGCAGTATGGAGAGTAAAATGCTGATATATGCAAGTAATGTATGGATGAGTTAACCTCCTGTATGTTGGCATGTCAATCAATTCCTCTCTAAAATCCAACAGTTGCCATTAGCTAATGTGCAGCACAATAACTAACCTTTCCTTCAGATGAATTCATTATTTCAACCAGGTATCCAATCCAGACCTGTAACTTACTAGAAGAATGCTCTAACCATCTTAGCCATCTTGGCTTCACAGCATTGAAAAATTAGATAGTCATCTATGGTTGTAATTAATTATCTTACTTTCCCTGCTTCTCCAGCAACAAGAATGATAAAGAAATACTGCTTAATTCTAAAAAAAAAAAAAAATATGATAAAGAAACTATTTTAATACTTGAGGTGATATGGCGAGCAGCAACTTATAAGTAACTGGCTGAGAAATAAAAGTATTCATTACTTCAAACCTGAATCTGGCCTCCACTTAGTAGATGGGTGCTCTGTCTGAGCTTTTAAGGTTAGTTGGCATAATAATAATTATAACAAAATTCTCATCTTGCTGTTCTCAGAGAAGCAAGAGAAATAAGGGAATTGGAACCATAACCTTATAGATAAATATCTAATTGTGCTCCATTGCTATCATGCCTCAATAGCTTAGATAGTTAGGGTTTCACACCAGTAAATACAAGTCCCATTCATTCCTGTACAAAATGGGCGAGATGAAAACGTCATTTTCTCCTCAATGGAACATCTCATACCTTAAAGCTAACATTCTGCTTGAAGATCATCATATCTCCTACTCGATCAATCATGAAATTAGGGTTGTTATCCCCAAAATTTTCGAGCTACTGGATTGTGAAGACTAACATTCACCGTGGACCCTGGAGGTCAGTGCACTTTTTCAGTCAGGTGTTCCCTATAAGAATACAGTTAAAATTGGTTTGTCAGATCAAAATAACCTATCATTGTCAACTTTTTTTTTGATATTCCTACAGATTTTATACTTAATATTGATAGCAACCATGATTTTCAACCCAGATCTTGCCATTTCTCTGTCTTTAGGGTACACTTAGAAACCAGTCCACAAAAAACACCATAATTTGCAGCAGGGGCTGCATATACCTCTGTTTGTCATGTTATTTACTGGTGTGATTCCATAGAGTGCCCTCTAATAAGCAGGCGGTCTGGCTTTGATTTGCAGTTAGGTAATTAATTTTTTCATTTCTTAGCAATCTCAAGGGAGAGATTAGTTATTTCTTACCATATCACCTTAAATACTAAACAATTTCTTTATCATAGCTAATGTACAGTAGTCAGGCTAAGTTAACTTGAGATACCAGGTTTTAATACTTGTTTTATTGATCTCACTTTCAGATTCTAAATCAGTAAAGAGACCACGCAACCTGATTGAGCATATGCTAGCTCATCTAATCCTGGAAGGTTACCTCAAGGAGGACTTCCACTTTACTCCTTACAGCACCATTAGCTACCTCGTCCCAGGACCAAAATCAACCCGTGTCAAATCATCACAGGATCACCCTATCCTAATCAAAAGATCTGACCCCAAAAGTAAGAAGACAAAGATGGAGAATTCTCCAAAGACAGGAACAGACTCCAAGAAAGACGAGAGCCCTTCAAATGCTGCTAGAGTGGTTAAATCAAGGAAACCTGTAAGTGCTGCAAAAGTGGTGAAATCTGATGGTAATAATAGGAAAGTGGAGGCAGAAATCAGAGAGAAGGCCAAGGTTGTTGTGATTGACCTCTCTGATGATAGTAATCAAGACAGTTGTAGTACTGAATCAGATGTGATGCGTAAGAAGAGAAAACGCAAGAAACAGATTGCCAGGAGACTTGAAAATGATACAGATGAGGAAGATTGTGTGGTGCTAGATAAAGGGCAGAATTCAAGTACTGGTTCACTAATTTCAGAATCGTCTTCAAGAAAACACTCTAAAATTGTGCAAGGAAACGACAAACAAGGAAGAGACACTGTTAAAAACACTGGGAAGGAGATGAGAGTGTTAAAAACACCTAAACCACGGCAGGGCAGTGGTCACCAAGTGGGTCAAGATGCAAAGAAAAAACAAGATATTCTTGGCAAAAGGAAAAGTGGAAATCCTAGTGAAATGTCGAAAGACAACAGTGAAGAAACACCTGCTAAGAAACACAAGCCAGATGGCAAGATATGCTCTGCAGTTAAAAGTGGTAGTTTGAAGAAATCCACACATGACAAGAAATCAACAAAGGGAATGTCAAAAGTTAAAGGCAAACCTACCGAGCGGAAAGTATCAGAGCTTGGTGATAATCAAAAGCTCTCATTACAAGCATCTGATCAAAAAGAACATAATAAATTGTCAGATTCAAGAGACTCTAGCATCAATACCTCTGTCAATTATAGTGATGAAATGGAAGAGCTTCACACAGTGTATAGTGAGCAACTAGCCAGTCTTGAACCAAAGCTAAATTCCCTAAGTGATTCTGAAGAGGACTTTCAGTAAGAGCCTTGTCAACTCAAATTGCCTTGCCAAAGTCTTCAGTACACAAGCCAAGTGACCTAACAGTGTTACTAGTAAATTACAGTCTCCTGGTTGCTATGAGGTTAGTCGTTTGACCTGTGTGCAAATCCATTTTTTAATTGAGCACACCAAAGTATTAGGCATGATTTGTGTAGCCCTTTTCTCCCTTAAGCATGAGTTAGGTAGCACTTTTCTTCCTATTTTTGTACCATCGAGCCATAATTTTCATCCATGTTCAACCTTTTCAAATCTGTTATCAACCATGATCATTTGATCATCATACGGCTTCCTTATTACTCCTGCAAGTGCAAGGAAAATGGCATGTTTAGTTCAACATCATTCTGCCTCCCTCTAGTTTCACATAAATATTAACAATTGTGTCCCAGGAGTCAAGACTATGTTGTTGAAATGCTATTGTGGTAACAAAATCTTGGAATGTCCTTTGGTAACATATGAAATGTATGATAAATTTGTACTGGGAAAACATATACAGTTGATACCCAAACAAAGTGGCAGTCAGCAAAGCATTATCTTGCATGATTAATGTTAATTGAGGTTAGTAATAGGCAGGGCCCTATGCAGGATTTTTTTTGGGGGGAGGGTGTGCAGGACTTTGAAAAAGTAGACCTTTTTTGGTAAATGTGGACCTAACCCCTCAAATGTTAAAATGATGTTTGTTGTTTCTTTTTTGGACTTTTTGAACATCTCACCACCAAAAAGAGGACTTTCTTGTCATATTTCTCTGAATTTTGGACCTTTAATAAAAAAAAATAGCAAAAGGTGGACCTTTTGTGGAATATGGGGTTGTGACCGCACACCTGCATACCGGTCTAGTAATAGGCTATAGCAACCAGGAGACTAAACTATGGGTAGTTAAATCACAAGGTTAATCACAAGAAAACTGTAGAAACACAATGTTATGCAAGCTAACACATCTTACATAATGAGGAAGGTGTAAACTATTCCTTGTGATATGAGAAAGGCATTGAAATGTTGACAAGTGTCAAGACAAAAGATTGATGAGAAATGTAACATTAGAAAAGTAACACATATGTTGTGTGTTTAGGCATGTTTGCACAGTCTAGTTGCATTAAATACACAGGATCAAGAACAAATACAAGTTACTACTTATTTGGTAAAATAATCCAGAGTGCATCTATTTTTACTTGAAAATGCACACTAAAAGAAATAGTACCCAGTGCAAGACAGTTTTGACATCTGATTTGGATATTTTCATACTTTAGGTACATCATATGAAAATGTTACATTGCAATGTTCAGAATTAACAAAATTCAAGATCTTACACAGGAATTATTTTTTTGGGGGGGAGGGGGAGCGTGGGACTTCTAAAAAGTGAACCTAACCCACTATAGTCGGTGGATTTATTTCTCTGACAGATCAAACATATGCCAGCGTAAGTAACTGGCAGGGATAACACATAGCAACCCGATGCGCAATTGGTCAAAATGTGTGCCAAACCACTGGGTAGTTGACGGCACTTGCACGGGGTATGCGTGTGAACTGTCCGAGAAATTAATTTGTTTGTTGAACTTTATTGAACATCTTATCACAAAAATGTGGACTGACTCTTGTCAAATTTTGGACCTATTAATAAAAAAATCCTGTTCATGTAATTTTTATTATTTTTTTTTTCTGGGAGGGTGACTGCACTCACTACACCCCCATAGCATACAGGTTCATGATTCTTGTATGCCTATTTCTCAAGAACCCCACAATATATTTTGAAATATTGTGCACAAGTGGTAGTTCTTGAAACCAATGGAAAACCATTAAGCTGAAAAAGTGACACCATGTAAAAGATCAGGTTGTAAATGGGGGTGACTTTTGTAATTTAAAGCAACATTCAGAGATCCAATGTTGATAATAACCTGCATTGTTTTACACCTATATAATTCTATAGAGGATAACAAAATAAATCTATATTGAGTATTTCAGTTTCTCATAAACTGCCATATTAATTGAGTAGTCCAGATCCAGAAATCTAATGCAAAAATACATACTAGTTTCATAATGAAAAGATTGTTAACTTATTCGTCTAAGTATTTTGTTACTGAGGTAGGCTATCTATACAATATACATGCAAAAATCTGGCTTTATGACTTCAACAATTTGTGGGTGCCATTCCCTCAAAATCTCTGAATGTCCCTTTAAGTGAGAATGAATAGTTGGATGTAAAGTCAAACAGATGTGACGTATCATAATTTAGGTTCATTTCTTCTTTGGCTTGCTAGATATTTATCTAAAACTCATCTACAATATCCAGAATATGCAGTTTTTGTTTTCAGAAAGTCAATTTGCACTGAAATTCATTCCCACAATTCAGTGTACAGACATATTCCATTAAAACATATGTTTGTTAGATAATCAATCGCCTTTGTTATGCAATACACCCATTGCATTGGTGGACCAAACTTTGATGCAAATTGACTTCCAGAGGACAAACTCAGGTTCTGCTTATTGGATAAGAATTGGATTTGCAATTTTCATCTTAGGGATGAATTTTCCTACTGTAAGTTGTACATCATGAAGTATCTATCCAAGAAGTTCACTTGATCTATCATCAATGATGGCAGTACATGAGAAAGTAGGTAAAGTGCTTGGCTGGAATTGAACCAACAACCTTGGTATTACTAAATTAAATCTATAGGTATTGGGTTGCATGTTGTTTGTCACTTTGCTAGCAGAAGGCATCTGAACAGTATTTTAAAGGTGCAACGAGAGATTTCAAATAACAGGTGTCCCTAAAAAAATGTGAAAATTCTGATTTTTGCACTGATCTAAAGCTTTCTATCAAAAATATCACCATTATATATTTTTAGAAGGGGTGGGCCTTATATGCACGATTCTAGCAGAATCTATGACGAAGCGAAACCCAATTCAATGCACGCGAAAATCAAGTAAATGATACAACCCGAGAAAGTAATTAGAGAAATATTATATAGAAGCTCGGAGAAACTGGCGAGCATTGAATTAAATAGACGAAAAATACACGGTCTCGAACCCGATCCTCTCGCTATCTAGGCGTGAGAATTACCACTGGGCCACAGAGGACTGTGTTTACGTGGATACAGTGAACGAGCGCTAATGTATTTCAGTCTTTATTTCAGAGTTTCAAGCGGCTGTAATTATATTTTATATTTTTAGAAGGGGTGGGCCTTATATGCACGATTCTAGCAGAATCTATGACGAAGCGAAACCCAATTCAATGCACGCGAAAATCAAGTAAATGATACAACCCGAGAAAGTAATTAGAGAAATATTATATAGAAGCTCGGAGAAACTGGCGAGCATTGAATTAAATAAAGACGAAAAATACACGGTCTCGAACCCGGTCCTCTCGCTATCTCGAACCCGGTCCTCTCGCTATCTCGAACCCGGTCCTCTCGCTATCTATAAATAAAAAATATCACCAGCTCAAAGGATTAAGCTGAGAAATGGTTCTTTTGTACAAAAATGTTAAATTTCTAATTTCCTATAGGAGCAAATACAAAATTCAGCCTATGTTTTCTATTGAAATATAAGCATATACAAATCACCTTTAGTTTTCATTTTGAGATACTTCTGCAGCCAAATAAAAAGTAGGGAATCAATAGAGTGTCTAATCTATACAAAATCACTACATATCACAGAGAATATAGATGACTTGAAATCTCTCGTTGCACCTTTAATAAGGCACAATTACTTATACCCTTCCCACTTTGTATTGTGTACTTTATTCTGTTAATAAAGGGTATTATAATTATGCCATTAAGGCCAAGTAAAAAAAATATTAGTTTCTTGTCCCTATCATCTTTTTTAGTGCCACATCAAAAAAAAAAGTTTGGGATTTTTACAACAAAAAAAGAAAGACCAATAATTTCAATTGCTTTTCACTGTCAGTACCGGTTTTGGCCTCTTTAATGACAAAAAAAAACAATGCAAATAGCACCAATTTATGATTGTAAAGAACAGTAAAAAAATTTGATGTGGGGGGAAATATGAAAGTCTTGGAGAAGGCCAAAAAATAGTTTGCCTCTCACTGCCTTTTTGAAAAAAAGAGAAATAATAGTTTTTTACTCTTTGCTTACATAATAAGAACATATAATATCATACCTTATTTGCAACCCAAAACATTTCCGGGTCTGGAATTTTGTTATAAAAGTTGAATTTTCTTTATAAAGCACATCGATTTGAGCTTAGCTATTTCACCAGTGATTAGTATGCGGACAACATTAGTACATGCAAAAAAAGATGATTTGTGATAAATTGAGGCCGCCCTCATCTGGAAATCTCGGGTCAGCCTTTAAGTGCAAGGGGGGTGGTTGTTTAATTATGGACAGGTGCATGTGTGTGGTTTGTGTGCACTGAACATCCCTTGGGAAAGACAAAAATTAAAAACATGGAATAAGAGCACTAATTAAGTGATTTATCCGAAAGAGGACAAATCCCTGATTTTTAGTAAAAACTTATTAAAATGAAGCATAAATCTGTAGCATTCCCATAAGTTACTTTATCCAAACTGGACAAATTTACAGAAAAGGAAGCAAACGGCAGTGTTCAAGAATGAATCTCATTCAATTTGTGTTGTAAGTGTTCCGAAGGACAGTAATAAACAAAAACTGTCCGATTGTGTCCTTATAGGTGCTTCTTGTCCTATTATTGCAGGGTATGTTAGGAGACCTGTACTGGGTTACAAACATGCAAAAAATCTGATTTTGGGATTGAAATTTTAGATTTTCTGATTTTAGCAAATTACTGATAGGGCCTACGTTACAATGACTCAAAACAATTGAAAATGTTTCAAAATAGACAAAAACAATATAAGATTTGTGGTAATTGTACCAGCCATTACCAGGAAAGAAAGGAAATCTTGTACCGTTGTCAGCATTTGATGTCACCATGGTTACTTCACGACCATCACAATACAATGATAATTACAGCTGTATTGTCAACCCATGGGCGGATTTGGGGGTGGGGGCGCACTCGCTGGGTAGACACCCAAATTTGTTTTCTATTCGTGTTGAAATTCTGAAGAGCGGGGGGGGGGCGGGGGGGTTATGGGGGGGGGTTTATTGTTCTTTGTTTGTTGTTTGTGTATGGTGCATTGAAACCAAAATATAAAAATATATGCATCGCCCCCCCCTGCAGAATTTCGAACCGAGTGAAAAGTAATGGGTTCTACCTGGCGAGTGAAGCGGCCGCGAAAATTTTAAAAGCGAATAGTGAGGGCGCCCCCCCCCCCCCATTTGAGAAATTCCTGGATCTGAGCCTGAAACCCAATATTTTTGGCCAATTTTTATTTAAGTGCCTAATTTCCAGAGAATTTGCACATAATATTAGCATACATACTATCTTAGGCAATGGTTCAGATGATACACAAAAATCGCAACTTGTGGGGGGTGGGGGCTAGGGATCACAAAATGCCCCTTGCTCACTCTAATTTCTGAATCAATCAATAGGCTCAGTGATATTG
The DNA here is from genome assembly GCA_023653785.1 of Ophioderma brevispina. Taxonomy (NCBI): domain Eukaryota; kingdom Metazoa; phylum Echinodermata; class Ophiuroidea; order Amphilepidida; family Ophiodermatidae; genus Ophioderma; species Ophioderma brevispina. The sequence goes on from JAMKCH010011539.1 coordinate 57,173, forward strand.
ATGGGTTTTTTTCAGTTAGCTCATAAGGGTAGATTCTTGTACTTTCAGGGGCTGCAGAACTGAAAAGTTGTTATTGCAGGGTTCAGAAGAACCCCAAGCAGCTTTGTTTCACACAATGGATCAAAAGGACAATAGGAGGTTTTCATGTATATATTCTAAAAATGTCCAATTTCCAAATTTTATAAATTTTTAACTTTTAAGCTATCTATTAAGATAGTTTCAAGGCTCCCGAATACCTAAGCTATAAAAGAGAAGTACTTCAACTGTAATGCTTCTTGAATTTAGTGTTGGATTTTTTTTTTTTAACGCATCTCAGAAGAAATGTGAAAAATGGCAATGAGAAAATGACGCTTTTTTTTTTTTTAGAAAAATGCTCATGCGAGATAGGGATTTAAAAAAAAACTTATTGTTTATGATCCCTTTTTCATTTTCGTCTGTAATGTTCAAAAATCCAAATGAGTAAAAACATAAAAAAATATGCAGTCCACGCCGAATTTTTAAACAAAATGCCCGCACAGTCTTCTGAGACAAACTTTTTTTCTTGGTCTAAAGTATTGTATAATGTTTATAGGATATTTTCGATTAATAATAATTGCTTGTTAAAGCAAATCTTTTTTGTGTGATGCAAATGTGTACAGGCAAGTAAAAAAATTAACCCTGATTGTGCCTGCCATTTTGCATTTTACAGTAACATATCTTCCCACATATTTGCTGCAAAGATCATTCCATTCAGTTAGGTATGGGCCCCAACCCAATACCATTCTTTTGAATTCTTGGCAGTCCGTTTTTTCTGTTCGTCACAAATCCTATTTGAAATGCACGGCAGGCAATGAAGTAAATCATTGCCACAAAATGATGGGGTATGTCCATGTTTATGTAAAATAAGTGTATCTTACGCTTACAATCCAGTCATTTAAATTGTTATGAAACTATTTCAATTTTTTTTGTTTATAGATGTGTTTGTTTTGTAAAGCGCGTTTTGAGACTTAATTGGGATAAAGCGCTATATAAATACTGGCATTTATTTTTTTTTTTTATTTTGATCTACAAAGACAACATATAAGCATTTCTTCTTTCAAAAGTTACACTAATGTTAGTTTCTGTTGTAATGTGATTTCAACTCTCCAGGGAACTGATACATGTATCACATTACTTTATTTTTCAAATTTTTTTATGGGCGATGGGGTTAGAAGTTAGAGGTTCACCCATGGTAAATTGTGACTGCATGGATGGGTGTGGGTTAAAAGGTTTGCCGCAACGGAAGATTTCACATAACAGGTTGTCCTAACAAATAGGAAGTTATGGTTTTTTCACCCATATGTAGGTAAAGCTTTTTATCCATATAAAGGTCCCTTCCCCATGTGAAAAGATGAAGCTGAAAATATTTCGCTGGTACAAAATTGTGTGAAAGGTCTAATTCATATAGATGAGGTTACATGTGACGTAAACGCCGGGCAAAGAACAAAGCACTACCCCGGCAGAATGCGTGAGCACCTGCAGGGTTGTGCTTTTAAAATTCGCAAGCAATCAGGCGTGAGAGGGCTATTGAATGCTATAACTGTTATGGACATATTCTCGCACCGTTTAACTTTCAGTCAGTAGGACCAGGTGCTAACGTGTGTAAACATTGATGTCCCTCATCTATAGGAGGGCAAATGCCTAATTCAGGCCTATGTTTTATATTGAAAAATAGCTTTTCACTTTCAAGGATTTTGTGAACCAAATACATGTAAGGAAATCTATTGGGGGTCTTAGCTTTGTGAAATCACTACATTATGATACAATATAGGGGCACCCCACCCAAAATCGCTTGTGACCTTTAAACAAAGTTGATCTGCACTCAAGTTTTTTTGAACTCCTACATGGTATCCTCGGCATCAGCTGCGAAGCATGCTGGAAAAGCAATACCAAGTTTCAGACGTGCTTGTGTATCTGTGTGTGTACGTTTGTTTGAAAACATCACAGCCATTGACACGGCATAAAAAAAAAAATTTCCGCAATATAAATGCCTAAGTTCCCTTCTGGAGCCTGATTTTGTTAGCTGAACATTTCATTTTAATGTAAATCCGTGCACGCACAAAACTGACTAATTGATTCAAAAGACTAGCTTGACCTATACCTAATGTGAGCTTGACCTTGTTTTTATTTTTCTAACAAATTTTATATTGTTATACAATATAAAGCTCATTAAAATAAGCTTGCAATGATCGTTTGGGAGATACGTTACTTAAAGATCAAAAATGGCAGGCACACACCCAGGGTCCATTTTTGAAGCGCTCTGTAATACAAATGAAATTTTAATAATATAGTTCAATCATAAAAATATGTTATAGCTGAAAATAAAGCCATGTTTCAAAAACGTTTGAAAAAAAGATCTGCAAAGAAAGCTTTATTTGTGTTATTGTTTTCTACTTTAATTACCTATAAATAAACCGTGGAAAACATTTAAGATAGGAGTTCTAAATCGAGTACAATTTAGGGAAATTTATATCTCGGACGGGCCGTAATTATTGCAGGATTTTTGGGTGGGGGTGCGGGACTTTAAAAAAAGTGGACTAACCCCCTAAAAAGGTCTTTTTTGGACTTTTGAACATCTCATCACCAAAAAGTGGACTTTTTGTGTCAAAATTTTTTCTAAATATTGGACCTTTTATCAAAAAAAAGAAGGCAAAAAGTGGACTTTCCCCCTTTGTGGAATATTGGAAATAATGACCCAAAGGCTTCCCCCCCCCCCCCATACGACCTGTCTCCAGAATATCTCCATTTAAAGCGGCCCTGGCACATTTAAGAAGAAAATATGAATTCTTCAATTTGCTCACAAATGATAGTTCTAGGCCCTTGGAAGGAATAGAGATTATATTTTAACACCTAAAAATAAATACACAAAACAGAGAGGGACATTATTAATCGAGCTAAAGACATTCCAGCTATTGTAGGATAACTTTGCCGAATTTTCAACCAAAGGTGTCTATTACATGGATATCATAGACTCAATACTTAATGATACTAAAATCCAGAAAGGACACAGGACCAGTCAAACAAGGTGCTTGCCATGAAAGAATCAACTCTGGCATGTATTTTCTTGTGTTACACCTGAGATGAATATTGGTATATTCATATCAGGTTACACAACATTTCTGCGTCATCTGCTGAATTAATGACGCCGGCGACAAAATGTTTCACTAGATATTCCCAAGTAAAGGTTATTTCCAAAATTTCAGTTGATTCTGGCTATGCGTTTTGATGTTAGGAATAAATGTCTATATCACGGTGCTCCATAGGCCACTCTACATAATGTTTGCCCGTTTACGGACAGAAAATACAAAATTACAAATTTCTTCCAGAGTAGATTGAATTTGAAAGTAAGATTAGGCACGCGTACTATACTTTGGCCAACGGTTCAGATGATATAAAAATCTCAACTTTATTTAGCTTAAGTAGGGGGGACGAGGCTGTGGATCATGAAAGACCCCTTACAAACAGTGAATTCACTGAAATCTTATGGAATTATAAACAATGGAATGAGTCTGCTTTTTTAAAGGGATAAGCAGCGATTTGCTGATCTGCAACATCGAAAGAATCATCAAAATTTGTATTTTGGTATTTTTGTTACTGGCATAGATGTGTTAACATAACATACAAGTGGTTGGCTTGAAATCCATGTATTAAAGACAAAGCAGTACTTTTTATCCGATTCTGTAATTTTTTTACGTGCGTATCAAAATTCTGACTTGTGATCATAAAAGCCTTTCCACATGAATTTCCCAGATATATAAGTGTAATGAGCACCATGACCTGTACAGTGGGACCTCAAACACAAACATTATTGATCTTTGTTTATTCTGTACAAGAGTACACCACAATCAACTGTTTAGTGTAGATCTTGAGTCATCATTGCTGTACGTCTATTCGGGGGAGACAGTATAACAAATTTCCTCAAATAGTTCATTTTTCTCATATTGGGTGTTTTTGCTCAAACATTAAAGTAGCTATATGGAATTGTACATAGTTATCTTTAATTTAAAAGCTAAAAAAATGCATTTCCACATTTTTTTTAATCTCTCACATTATCACTGCTTATCCTTTAGTGGTGTGTGCAATCTGCTATAGATCAAACTGGGTCAATCCTTACAGAGAAATGCCATTTTCATTTCAACCCTGAGGGCTTAAGATTCTGTTTTTTTAAATGGTAATGATTGAAAAAAGGTAAACCTTAACAAGAAATTTCTAGCTTTATCTTTTCTTTGACTTTGATTGATTAGCCTTTTAATTTGTTGCCGGAAATTGTATCGAGTATGAAATTGATATGTTAATATTGATGCGCATGAGTGTGTGATTTTAAAAAATCCAATGAACCTTTTTGATGTACGTACATGTAAAGATGGTTGTAATAACTACACGTATGATTTACCTTTCAAGTTGCCCTAGGATGTAGCATTTCAGAGTGCCATCCATTTCCTTTCCTCCAAATTACACTTGTGTAACCTTTATGTAAGAAGTCTTTAAATGTGTAGTAGTAGTAGTAGTAGTAAATCCAAAGTTTTAAATCCGGTTTTGTCCCTGTGAACGAGGGTGGACGGATTCACCTCAATGTGGAAAAAATGTATTTTATAAGAAGGGAAGTAGTTTGAAAGAAAATGGTGCACTTAAAGGTGCAACAAGAGATTTCACATATCAGGTGTCCCCTAAAAAAATGAAAGTAGGCTTTCCATCAAAAATATCCCCATCTGAAAGGATTAAGCTGAGAAATGTTTCTTTGGTACAAAAAATGTGAAATTTTTAATTTCGTATAGGAGCAAATACGAAATTCAGCCTATGTTTTATATTGAAATATAAGCAAATCAAAATCACCCTTTTTCTCTCTTTAAAGACATTTCTGTAGCCAATACAAAGTACGAAATCTATTGAGCGTGTAATCTATATGAAATTACTATTATGACACAATATTTGGGTGCCTCAAAATCTCTTGTTGCACCATCTTGTGTTTGATATTTTCACTGAGGAAAGTACAGGGTGTCTAAAAATGTGCATTAAAATAAAATATACACTCAGCAGATTTTGAGCGGAGCATGCACAGTTTCTTGGATTTTTAATTTAATGGGGTGGTGTCAATTCAATTTAAGCTGCTTTTCTGTAGATTTTGCACATATGTAAAGTCGATTAAAGGTGCCTTTTGTGATCCAAGCACCTTGAATTTGTGTATGGTTCACTAGATATCCTCAAGAAAAGATTGTTTCTGAAATTTCAGTTCATTCTAATGGTGCATTTTGATGTTATGAGTGTATGTTTAAAACATGCTGCTACCATTTAGGGACAGAAAATGCAAAATTGTGAATTTTGACAGAAAATTAAAAAATGTGATTTTTGACAAAATTGCAAATTTCCTAGATTGAATAGGCATATAAGATTAGGCAAACATACTATACTTGAGCCAACGGTTCGGATAATAAGAAAATCTCAATTTTGTGTGTGTAAGATGGGGGGGACTGCTGTTTTCCTAGATAGGTCCATAAGGTGCCACCAAACATCAAAAACAATGATCAAAACATATTGTTTTGAATTTGAGAGGGATTGGGATGAGGGAGTTCATCTCCTGTTATTTGCTACCAGGGAGGCTGTACTAGAGTCATTAGGATTTAGTCCATTTGAGTTAGTGTTTGGTCACAAAGTAAGGGGACCATTGAAACTACTGAAAGTGGTTGTGTGAAAATACTGATGTGAATTTGCTAGATTATGTGTCTCAATTTAGATACAGGCTCCAAAGAGCCACTGAAATTGACAAACAAAATCTCAAACAGAGCCAGGCAAAAATGAAAACATTGTATGACAAAGATGCCAGGAACAGCGCTGTTAGTGTTACTGCCCAATCGGCGGCAAAGAGAATCGGAGCCAGCCATCGCTGTGTTGTATGCAAACCAAGACAAAATCAGAGTGCCCTGGCTTTTGTCAAGATGAATGAGTAGTTGGTTTAGGTAATTTATGGTTTTCGTGTTGTAGGTCCTCTTATCTACTAGGTCCATGGTATAATACAGCTTGTATTGCATGCTAGATGTCATTTCTACTTCTTGTAATCTTGACCCCAGTGGTCAAAGGTCACAGGCTACAGTGATCAATATGTTAACAATACTGACACCTTAAATAACAGGTGCTTTGAAGCCATGTGCCTTGAAGCCATACTTTAACTTCAATGTCAAATGGTCCAAGGTAAGGTCTTTCTTCTTCGATTCAAATGTGTAAAATCTTGCTTCAACACTCGTCTTCATGTCAATTAGTATGGCTTTAGACAACTGCTACTGATTTGGCCCATCTTGATACTCGTAATAATGTTTCTGAGATACCCTCAATAACAATCTTTACACAGTTGGCATTTTCCGAGTTAGTTGCCTAGATTTTTGATACTATCCACAAGTGTTTCAGCAGACAATGGCGCCCAAGCCTTTTCAATATAGCAACTCACCAAAATGATAACAATAAAAATAATAACAAACTTTATATGGCGCCTAATGCAGAGGCCTCTAGGCGCTTAACTTAGAAAAAGAGAGCAATTAAACCAATAATACCAAAAAACAAAATTCTAACACATACTCAATTATACACAATTTCAAAAAAAAAATTTAAGTAGAAATTCAAACATATTGTTACCAAGAGATAGAAGAGAAGGACAACCCTGTTGCCTCCCATACTAAGAACATTATGGGGATACACCTGAACCGTCACACGTCAGCTGCGAGGATCTGTGTTTATGTACCCCGCAGCGACATCAGTAAGTCTTGATCTTTTCTGGATGCAGATGCCTCTACCCTACCAAAGGAGTGCTTCAATTTGTTCTGAACGCTTCTACAGATTCTCTTCCCACCCTAGCCAATCTCTGTAGGTGGCGTCAACGGTCTATTTTTAACAATACAAGTAATACATGCCCTCTTTGTAGCAATGTTCAAACCCTTAACCATATCCTCAATTCTTGTCAAGTCATGCTAAAGCAGGGTAGATATACATGGAGACACGATTCCATCTTATCTTTTCTTTCCGACATTTGCAAAGGTTCAGGTGAAAATATGCCTGTTGTGTATGTCGACTTACCTGATCACCCATGGCAAAAGTCAACTACCATACCTCAAGAAATCCATCCTTACTCTCAGCGCCCAGATTTGGTGCTGTTTTGGCCTAATCTTATGATGATCTTTCTGATTGAGCTTACTGTACCTTTTGAGCCCAATATTGCGAACGCTCATTTGAGGAAGGTTAACAAGTATGCTAGTCTGGCGTCTGATTTAGAAGAGAAAGGGCTCAAGGTTGACTTTGTTGCTCTAGAAATTGGCAGTAGAGGTTACATTTCACCAGAAAACCTGCAGGTGTTAAAGAAAATCGTCAAAATATCCCAGACTAATGTCTCCTTAAAAAAAATCAGGGATCAACTTGGCAAAATTGCCCTTGTACCTCTTTTAGTATATTTTGTTCCAAACTAGAACCTATTTGGTTAGACCCACATCTTTTTAAATTGTAATGTATGTACCTGCAATTGATATTTTACTCCCACACAGCTTCACAATGTGTATATAATATGTATTTTTACATTTCCTTTCCAAAGACTTGCTGGTCAAGTATCCTTGCGTTTAGACTTTTAATACTGCAAGTTTTTTTAATAATCCTTTATATCTTTATTGTTGTGTGCGTTTTATATACATTTTAATAAAGCTTGCTGATGAAATGAATTAAGGTGATCACCCATACATAAATGAGTGGTGTCCAATGCAAGTGGAAGTTATTTTTGTGTTATACTGGTGATTGCATAATTATATCGTATTAAGCCGATAAGTATGCATTCACATGCATAAAATCTCTACCGCACGAACTAATGATTAAAAATAAAATAGTCTCAGCCTTTTCCCAGTAAACTCAGTGGAGATCAATAGTACATGTACTTCCTCCTACTCAGGGAAAATCCCTATTCAGGGTTTACATTAAAACTGTACATAAAATTATCTTAAGCCTTGTGCAAGTCATCACTCACAGATCCTGAACGGAATTTCAATTGAAGCAATTCCCCACGACGGTCAGATCTATTTTTTTTTACAAAATGAAAATAATATAGAAATCGATTCAACACATTTCGTCATCTAGGTTTTAAGACTCGGTTGTATTTTTTGACATTTTAGTATTCATCTGTGCTTTAAACGTTTTATTCCAATACCCTCACCAGGTAGCAATTGCTTTCATGGATGCCTGATTTGTTTGACATGTCTGTATTCTCTTCAGTTTTAAACGTTCTATTCGGAATATTCTCAAAAGGTTGTAATTGCTTTTATGGGGATTCAATGTACCATAGAATAACCTTCAACGATCAATTCATTCCGTAGATGACGACGTTATCATTACCCTCATCATTGTACGAATTTTATTTTTTTAAATTTCCATATGACAAGTCTTTCATCTTATATGTTTAAGTAAAGCTTCATTGGGGTAAAATACAGTTAGTCATTTTGTTCACATTTTAAATTTAAATTTTAACCTACTGTACTACACCAATTGGGCAAATAATTTTATATTTCGCCCGACAAGCAGCCTCATCACAACACCGTTTCTTTGCACAAGGCGAGCGCCCCAAACTCCCCAGAGACCGCCCAAGGGGTCGAATCCTGCCCAAGAAACCCTCCGGAACCAAGGAGGTCAGTAGCAGGTCTCCATCCAGACGCAGGGCGCCTCACATTAGACACTTGGCAGCCACGTTTCCGCATGCTCGCCACACCCGCCCCTGGACCCCGGGGGGGGGGCGGAGTCAACTCACTGCCAGGATTCAAAAGTCTCTGTCGGAAGTTGGACTGAACATCCCGCGATAAGCCGGCAGGAGGTATCCAACGCTGAGTCAAAAGCCTCCCGTCATGGGCCACCCTCTCCCACACAGTTATTACACAGGGTAGCGCCGACCAGCACAGGGCCAGCGCCGCCGACCCCATGGTATGTGGGCGAGCGCCCCAATTCCGTGCCATGAACCTATCATCGACAGACGGCCACGCGCAGTGCTCCAGGGGCGCTCATTTGCCAGATCTGAAAAGCAACCTAAAAACGCGTCCCGGCCGGGAGGACTTGCACGCAGACTAGGTGGTACTTCCATATACAAGGAGCGAATTCCTCCAAAGTCCCGGAGACCTCTCCTCAACAACTGGCAGTCGCATCCTCGTGGCTGACTCTGAGATTCATACCGACATAGACAGAACCGACACTCTTAGACTGAACACCCTGCCTGAAGCACCACGAGTTAAGCTGCCATATATTCCGGTATGCTTACCTTCCGAAATTCTCGTAATGATGCAGCTGCTTTAGGTTTGTGAACCTTAGAATTGTTGCACATTGTGAAGGGGCATTTTAAACGCTATTACTATGAAATATACTGATCCTGATGTAGGTATGATCATGGATTCATTGCAGACCGGTTAACTTCTCAACACTATTTAGTTAATATGTAATATTTATATCAATGTTAAGAAGGTAACGGAAATCCCAACCCAACCGAAACCAAGTGCATCGCACTGTATGATGCAATCCCGTGATAGGCGTGGTAGGCCTATGTATACCACTTACTCGATAATGGTAACATGTTAGGCATCGCAGAGGGTACGGGGAAGGCAAACGGCAAACTTGATATTGAGTCTGCTTCCCAAGCGTCCTTGGCCCTAGTCCTTCCAACATTTCAGTTCATCACTGCTCGCTACACTCCATGGGGGTTTTACATAGTAGCGCATCATTGTGGTGGCATGGCGGGGGCTCAGTGGTCCATATAACCAAATTACGTGCGGGGCGGTCGCACTTCTAGTATCTTCTAGTCCAGGTACAGACCGGATGTGACCATTGTTTATAACAAAACACATATATATTTATTTCAGTGTTTAGAACATTTTTTTCCTGCTGAATCTGAATCCGATTGATGCAGACGAAAACCTTGAGCATTTTCGAGGAACGCTAACAAAGTCAAAATGGACTCCACCAAAACACTAAAAAACTCATATGTTAATTACTCAAAAGTTTTTTTGCCTTTCCAGTCAAAACACACCATTGTGACCAATTAAAATGTGATTCATTACCACCTAATTAAAGATTCAATATGGCCGCAATATCACAAATCATACTGATATTCACATCTAACTTTTTGACCGTAAGAATGGTAACATGATATATATCCAAGAGCTTAGCAATCATAATATTAATTGAAACAATTTACAATAGCTTTTCAACACATTGCTTTTCATTCAAATCATAAACCATTCAAGAGGGCTCCAAAATGGCAAAATTCATTACTATTTAAAGGCAAGAGCCGCCTTTGTGTATATCACTATAACTGCTTCCGAGCAGTTAAATAATCATAACATAACAAGGTGAGTGATATCTTGCAGATGGGCATCCAAGATAGGCGTTCAATATGCTGGCAAATGTCAATCAGTAAAGGTCAGTAATTCAATTCACACGCTGTATGCGAAAACTATAATTTTTTTGTGTTTTTTAGTTGAGTACTCATTTCAAATCCCCATAGGCCTATTCTTAAGTGTCATTGAAGTCATTAATATTTCATCAATTACCCAACACGGATTGCGAAACAATGGACGCTAACATCTACCACAAACAAGAACCTATCTTCTCTAGCTATTAGTGATCGGATTTGTCAGCAAGGTTAGTAAGTGCCATTTTCAGCCATATTGGATACCCATTTGATTTCTACATGTATCGATCCCCTCTGATTACTTAATGATGTGTACATTGATCTGAATGACGTAACCAGGTACAGGGTGAGTCAAGATATACACTCGATTTTCAAGAAAATAGTAAAAATACTTAACTAGTTTAGAATTGTTTTTATCATGAGAACACTAGTCATTATATCCACTGTCATTGTAAAAAAATGAAGTTTACCTTTCCCAAATGTACATAATGGAACTTAAAGAAAGCCTCCAAAATCCATATTGACCACGGTTTTTACAATTCTTCACGTCCAACACAGGCAAAGCAATTGAGTTAATGTCATCTAAAGATTTCATAAATGCTTATAACCTTGGTTTTTCTAAGTACCTATTCCTAATCCGTCCACCCTTTGTTGATAAGATTTCTAACAACAGTAAATAACATAATACGTATCAGGCCAGGGTTAGGCGGGGAAAGGGACGCATTGGTCCCCCCTCCACCCGTGGGGCTGGCCAGGGAGTGAGCTTAAGCTACCAGTTAAGCATGAAAGTTTGGAAAAGGAAAAGCAGAAAGGGACTAAAGCAAAGGCGAGTGAATGGAGAGGAAGGATTGAGAATGCCACAGGAAAGACAGATGGTGTTTGAATGTGTTAATGTTCAATTTGGATTCCCAAAATAACCCCCCCCCCCATATTAAATGAAGAGCGTCGGTGAAGAAATGTGGGTCAACCTGCTGTATTGCTCAGGATTGCCTACATATTTGCCTTCACGTTCCTCCGCGAAAAGATATGAGAACAATTTCGAACATTCCTTTCAAATAGTATTTCAAGTTTTGGTATAAGATTCCTAATTGGTTTTGATTTCAGAATAATGAAATAGTTGACATTTTCTCGTGATATTTGAAAGTTTTACACACAAACAAAGAATGCCATGAAGTACTTGTGTATACACTCATCCAAATTCCTGTTTGGGGACCATATTCACAACCGTGGATTCCGTTGACAGAGTGAAACATGGGTACCTATCTTTGAGTTAGCATCACTTTCAATGCAAAGTTTCAAAATCAAATTCAAAATTTCTCTAGGGTGAAATAATCTTGTTTATATGTGATAGTCATATCTTCGTAGATTTTTCACTGCTGTGGAAAAATTCAAACCAACGGTTGTAAATCTTTTTGACTCTCCCCTGTATATACACAAACATTGCAGTACTAGGTTGGGCACAGCTCTCAATTATAGCATCTTAGAGTTTATCGAAAGCCCTCTTTGGATCCTATAATGACGGAATTATTAGCACATTTTTAAAAACATGTCTTCGGATTTTTAATCATTTCTTGACTGCCAAAACAACCAAGATCGATACCAATGAACCACACTTCAGTCAGAAGTAGATCACGACACTTTATTTTATTGGCGGCCATATTGAATTCATTGATACGTGGTTACAATCATATTGTTAATGGTCATGAAGGGATGTTTAACGAGATCGGGAATGCAAAAAACAACTTTTTGCGAGTGACAAGAGATGAATGTTTTGCGGTGTTTATGTGGCCATTTATGAATTTTTGGGGGGGGGTGCGTTTTTACAAAATGCTCAAGGTTGCCAGTCCTGGCAATCCATCGGATTCAGAATCAATCATAAAAAAAAAACTGGTCTAAAACCGTTGAAAACATTATATATCTAATAAAACAAGGTTAATTGATTAGTCAATGATTCTGTAGCCTGGACTATTCCATGATCAGAGTTACCCACAGATGCGTGAGGAACAATACAATTATAATTGTATTTTCATAAACAAAATACGAAATATTTTGTATCGAATCGGCCTTGATGTAGGGTAGCAGGGAACTTGTATGAATGCTAAATATCAAAAAGTGCTCCATACCAGATGTAATCTCATAAAAACACAAAATTTTTTAGGTAAGTGGTGATTGCCTGTATTCTATGGCTTAGAAGATTTTTCGGGATTGAGGGGCCCACCGCGAGGCACCGAGGGGGGAGGCAGTGGGGGCACCACAACTTTTTTCCTTGCCCCCCCCCCCCCCCCCCAGTTTTGGCCACCCCCGGCCAGAAGAACATACGGATTTTTGGGCAAAACCCGGCGATTTTGGGCCAAAAATCACCAAATTTTGTAAATGGGTCAGCGATTTCGGGCCACATTTTGTTAAAAATGTCCAACTTTTGACTTTTTTTGTTTCCCACATAATATATCACTTTTCACCTCCCAGAATTTTCACTTTTCTTTTCCCAAAAAGAGAAGTTGGTGCTAGCCATTGGGGGAAGGGGGAAGCTTTGGAATTTGAAATGTTTTGGTTTTTTAAAAGTGGAAAGATTACACCTTGAGCCCCCTCACCAAAATTATTGGGGTGCACCCCACGCCCCCCCCCCCCCCCCCAAGCCTATGGTCTTGCAAGTGCTATTTCGCCAAGTACAGAACAGGACTTTGCCTGATATTCCTCAATGATCTGTACACCGTTAAAATTAATTACCATAATTGGATAGGATGGTTTTATTTAATTGCATGTGAGTGCCTGACACGGAGAGTCGTTGGCCACTGTGATCATCGTTCCTACCACCTATTTCGTTAAGTTTGGTGGTCCCATTGGTAGTTGGCGCTGTTCTATTTGGATAGGTACGCATACCGGAATTAAGTGGCCAGCTTGACTCCCTTACGCGTGACTGAGGCGCACAACCCGCAGCCCATCTCTCCACAAAATCACAGCCAACAAGCAGCCTCCTGAAAAACATTTCATTTTCCATGTGGTTGGTGTAGATCTTCCAGTTCATCATCTAACTGGGTTATCAATTTCGTTTGTCAAGTACTGCAGTCCTCGTCATTTTGTATGATTCGTTTGAGGCAGGAAGTTAAAGCTAATTCAACTTCTTTTTTTAGACTAGTGAGATTTTTGATATAGAGAACCTCTTTTTGGCCACATCTCTTTCTCTTTCAACTTCAGAGTTATTTCCATCTTTAACCCAGCCTAGCATCCCATGTGGTCTGCATCTGCCTTCGTATTTTCATCCACTTTCTCGCAACAGTTCAAAATTGTTGTGCGGCGTCTGCAATAGATGAATTGTCGTCAGTTTGAAGGGACTTCAAACGGTTTGAAACTCAAGTTGGAACTTATATACTTGTACATGATCCTGTAGCTTTTTTCCACTTGAAGTGGTCTTCTGCAAAGGATTTCCTTTGCTATTTCTCAAACTGATGGTCTAACATAAAGCTAGACAATACATGTCAGAGTCGATCCACAAGTTCTATGCACGGCAAACGGATCCGTGCAATTTGCAGTGCACATCCATAATCAAAATCTCCTCCTGTACTTACTTTAAAACCAAGCTGAACCAAATATGTCGCTTAGCTAAAATTAATGAATGCATAATCTCGAGATAACAAACGCTAGTTAAAAGCTGTAACCCTACCACCAAGTTCTGATCGTGAGTTCACAAAGCTTCATCCTCGGGATAGGCCCTTATTTCCAGATAGGACGCCATCATCTATCCTTAGATCACCAAGCGGCACCCCCAACTAACGGGTCCTTATGTAGATTTTACCTTATATAGCATTATCAAAGTTGAACCCAAATAACGGCCTTATCATACATGATATATGATTTGATTCATGTATTCGTCAAGATAACTGCACGTGAGCATGATTCTGTGGTCTTAGATTGAGCGCCACAAGGGTGGCGAGACCATTAAATATTATCCTTGACGAATACACTAGAACCAAGTTTATTATCCGGCATTATAAAATATATTGACACTGAGCTGAGCTGATGACCCCTTACTAAGCTTACTATATAAGTTTGTTTATTGTCCATCTATTATAAACGATTACCTCTAGATGATATTTGCGGACACTTCGAATCCCGTTCAATAAATAACATTCCTACGTTTTTATCCATCTTTCCCTCAAAGAACGAGCAAAGGACCAATTGTAAAACTAGCTAAAACTGTTTATTATATATCTAAAAAATACTAACAAGCGCCACCTGTTTATGAGCGCTGTCTATGATATACCGGACGCAATACCCGTGTTTGCCATTTTCTTAACCCAAAATACGTTAAATTAAGAATATGAACAGATGGTCTTCCTGACATGCAAAATCCAAATGGACTAGCAGTTTTCTAAAAGGAAACACTACCTTGGTTAGTTCTGTTGAGGATATTCCGAAAGGAAATGAAAGGATTACAAGCAAATTCTCGTCCCCATCGACATTTGATATTTCAAGGCTTCTTCGTCAAATGAAATTAACTGAAAGTCAATTTACGCCTAAACAAGCAGTGATTATTACCAAACTTAGTGATTAAGTAATTGTTTTCGTGGCACCAGGTATAGCGATTGTTTACCCCGAATTTACAGCATGCACAGCAGCAGATGTTTGTGGAGGATGACAAGGATGTCGAGTACCCACACAAGGTATACAAACCCACTCAATTGTCAATAGGATTTCAAATCAATTTCAAAATAGTCACGATGATAGCCTTAAAGGATTCTTGAATTTTTTGAAATGAGAGTAACTAGCCCAAAGACAAGTATACTCCCGGTAAAAAAATCCCCGCCGTCTTGGCATATTTTCACCTAAAGATTATATCTATGTTTATTTAATTTTGTAACTGCTTGAGTAGAGTGGCGGATTTAAGGAAAAGGGCCCTGTCAGCAGCTTAAGGTGGGCCCCGTTAGCATCAAGAAGCAACGCAATATCGCACTTTAGTGGGACTAAGGTGTGTCCGAGGGGGCCCTGAGAGCAATATTTTAAGGGGGCCCTGTCAGCAGCTGCTGACATTGCTGACTCTTAAATCCGCCACTGCAAGTTGTGTGGACTTATCCATTGACATTTCAAATCATCTATCACTGCTAGAGTAATCTTAGCAGGGATGCGTACAATCGTGGTGCACATAATTATCAATTTGGAGAATATTTTCAATCTCTCATTCATTGATTAAGAAACTAGGCGACGTGGTAAGCAATAATTAATCTTTCTCCTCGAAATTGAACAAAAAGTTATTATCTCAACCGGGAATCGAACCAGGCCCTCCCGCATGCATGTAAGGTGATCTAACCGGCTACGCTATCGATAGCTGATGGTGATTGATTTATAGGTTCCATAATTTCCCCTCTCCTCTAGCGACAAACATGAAGGAGAAAACATGCTCTCGAGGGAAAGATGAGTTATTGCTCACCAGGTCACCTAATTTCTTAATCACACTTCATGTAATCATACGTCACCTAATTTCTTAATCATCCTTCACATAATCATACGTCATATAATTTCTCAATCATACTTCACGTAACAATACGTCACCCAATTTCTTAATCATGCTTCACATAATCACACATCACCTAATTTCTCAATCATACTTCACGTAATCATACGTCACCTGATTTCTTAATCATGCTTTCACATAATTATACGTCACCTAATTTCTCAATCATATTTCACGTAATCATACGTCTCCTAATTTCTTAAAGCGGCACTGGCACATTTTCACAAAATATGAAATTTCTTCAATTTGCTCTCAAATGATAGTCTAGGCCATTGGAAGAACAGAGATATATTTTACACATAAAATAACATACCCCAAAACAGTTAGGGACATTGATATGAGGATAAAGACATCCAGGTAATTTGTAGGCCAACTTTTAAGTTTTCCACAACTTTAATCAACAAAAATTAATTTGTATATTACATGAATATTTTTGACTCGTACTCACTGATATTATAACCACAAAGGTTATAGACCGATCAAACAGGGTGCATAGCGTGGGAAACATGCTGATTTGGTCTTAATCATTTCGGGTGAGGGCTTTTGTATATAAAAGCTTTACAACCATGCAAAAATATCGATTTTGAAAAATCTTGAGGGCGCGCTATTTTTCAAATGTGCCAGTGTCTCTTTAATCATGCTTCACATAATTACACGTCACCTAATTTTTCAATCATACTTCACGTAATCATACGTCACCTTTTTCCTTAAAGGCTGACTCAGAAATTTTGAAATATATTTTTTGTGTGTAGTAATTAAAATAGTAAACTAGAACTAAAGATAATCAACTAAAATGCTTAATCCCATAATCATGTTTCACATAATCATACTACGTCACCTAATTTCTTAGAGATTTTGAAATATATTTTTTGTGCAGTAATTAAGAGTAGTCACTAAAGATAATCACCTAAAATGCTTTTTCGAAAGTTAGAGATGAATCGGAATTTTCGTTTTGATGCAGCAAACATTTATGCACAGTATAACAGTACCATGGTGCATGGGATACTGTGTCTGGAATTTAATTTTAAAAATATTTTGATTTTCTATATGAAGGACTTTGATTTCAGCTTAGTTATTTCACACAGTGATTAGTATGTGGATAAGCATTTAGTATGTCCAAAAAACATGATTTGATTGAAAATTGAGGGCGCCCTCTTCGGGAAATCTCTGAGTCAGCCTTTAATCACACATAATTATAGGTCACCTAATTTCGTAATCATACGTCACCTAATTTCTTAATCATACTTCAGGTTTTTTTACTAATTAATTTGGAAAAGGGCTCCATGTAATCGTTACTAATTGTTTTTCACTTCTTTTGCCAAAATTATTGAAATTTGAGGTTGGCGCGTAGACTCAAAGTGAATATGGTTGGGGGCGTTTGAAAATGCAACATTGTGAAAAAAATCATTATTTTCAAACTTATGTCCAAAATATCAAATCAAACACTTGTTGTAATTGTCATTTAGTTATAGATAAAAAAACCCGCATGTTTGTAACATATTTTAAAACAATAGTTACAAATAACGCTTTCTCATAAAAGTCAGATTTCATCATATGTATAAAATTTGTATGCAATTGGATAGAACCGGTACAGACCTTTAATTGGGTACCAAATTAGAAACTACAAAGATAGTCAGAAGGACAAGGGTAAGAAGAATCAGGGGAGCTGTCCAAGCGAAAGAACGATATCAAAGCTATTCGTAACAACAAACAGCAACACAGGATTACACTTGGCGTCCATTGCTGAAATATGCTTTGACAGGGGTGGGAGGGTTTTTATAACTTTTAAACTGGAGTATACATAACGGCGCGGGGAGTGGATTTTCTAAACTTTCGAATGGGATTGAAGTAATTCTATCCGTGGCGAACTGACGATTTGTCGCCCTTTCTCTTAATCTAAGTCTTCTTTCCGGCAAAAATATGTAATAGCGCCATCACACTTCAACAATTCGAACGCGGCGCAATCGCCGCGCCTCATTCATACTACTAATATGATAAAGCAATAGGAGGAGATATTCTGATAATTAAAACTGTATCTTGAATATTTATCACTACATTAATGATAATTTATAAGTTGATGATGCGCGAGGTGCCGGTGATACAGTATTGCAAAATGTGAGTAGCCCCCACTGACCTCTATACAGAGGTCAGTGGTAGCCCCTTGTAAGAGATTGGGAATATTAATCTTGAACGTATATTGAAGAAAGCGAGTGTGACGACCGCTATACCAGCCCGCCCAGATTTGTCTTACTATCATTGCTGATCACGCTTAAGCTAACAGTCTGGGAAATTCCTGAGTTGCAGGCTTCCCGCAGTCAGGTTTCTGTATGAAACCACTGACGACGTAATACAGGGGGTTGGGGGGGGGGGACCAATGAAAACTTTACCCAAACATGAAAGTGATATTGTTCCACTTTTTTAATTTGATATCTGTGGATTTATTTAATCATGAAAGTATGGGTAATTGACTCTTGCATTGGTTTTGGCAACCGGGCTTTCAAATCTGAATCATAGCATGGCCACTTGTGCTCTAAATACCAGTTTTCTGTCTAGTCAGGGCCGGGGGGAGTGGGAGTAGAGTAGGAGGCGTGCAACAGCTACAATGTGGGTTAATGCTTACTCTAACCAATCATTTCTTGGCTATAAAGGTTGCGCCGCAGCCTCGGCCGGCTTATAAGTTTCTGTTTAGTATTATGGTTACTGTATGCTAGACGAATAATTTAGCTACGAAGATTGCACGAAGGCCTATGAATTTACTTACCTATAGATATCAAATTACCGAATAAACTGCAAAACAATATTGCGCTTTATTCAGTTATATAGCAATAGTAGCCCTGGAGCTAGCACACAGTTGTACCCATCTCAAGTACAAAGGTTTGAGTGATTAAAATATGTTGACAGACTGACAGAAACCCCTGAAACGTGATATTAGGCGCAAGTGGTGCCTTAAGGAGAGGGGGCCAAAACAGAGTTTGTACAGGGTCAAATTGTAAAATTGATCCAATCATGTTGAAAAGCACACCATGTTATGTGTCTAACCATAAGGATCAAGAAAAGGTATAGTTTGGAATATGTACAGCCTAAAAGTTTCCAGGAGTTATAGGCCTAAAACAGCAATAAATCCATAATAGGGTCAATTTCAGTATTACAGGGGTAAAATTTAAAATTGCTACGATTTGGAGTAAAAAATGGTGCAACTGTATTGGTGGGGTCAGTAGGAATAAAATAAGGAATAGTTTTGACTGTTCTTAAGCTTAGTTAGATTTCGATGTAGGGGGCACAGAGGTCAACGTCCATGCTGCAAGGGGCTTGACCTTGTTTACCCCCTACTTTCTTAAGCAAGCTGTGAGGACACTCAAAACTATCCGTAATTTATCCTATGAGCTCCACCAATAAATTTGACCTTTTTATCCAAAGCGGAGCAATTTAAAATTGACCCCTGTATACAACTGAAATTGACCATTTTTTGATTTTGTGTTTGTAGCCTATAACTCTGAAAACCTTTATCGGGTGGTACATATTACAAAACTATACCTTTTCTGAATTTCCTTATGGTTAGACACATAACTGGTGTGATTTTCAACATTTTATTGGATCAATTTACAAAAATTTTGACCCCTTGTACAAAACTTTGTTTTGGCCCCTCTCCTTAAGGCTCCACTTGCGGCACTTAAGAATAACGTTTCAGGGGTTTCTGTCAGTATGTCAAACATATTTATCACTCAAACCTTTGGTACTTGGATGTGTTACAAATGTGTGCTAGCTCCTGGGTTAATACTTTGATACATACATACATACATACATACATACATACATACATACATACATACATACATACATACATACATACATACATACCCAAAATACATAATACAAATCATGCAAAGTATAAATATATACAAAAATGATATTTGAATTCCAGTGTTAAACGATATTTCGGTCTGCTTGATATTAATAATGAAAGTACTGATGAATTATGCTAATTTTTTGCCCATTTGTAAACACAGCACAAATCAGTCCCAAGTCTTTCAGAAAATGATTTGTAACTGGCTTAAACGGGAATTCCTATGCGACTTTCTATGGTATACCGCCAGAACTTTCCCATTGGTTTGTAGGCAAAAATGAACAAAATGTGATGAAAACAAATACTCTCTTATGCATCGAATCCTTAATATTTTACATGTATCCTAAAATATTCAAATTTATCCCACTGGACAGAACGCCATACATTTGGCATACAAACAAATAAAACATTACTACGCAACAACCATTGGAAACATCGCCCGTGACGTCCACTCTGACTTTAGCCATGACTATTCATTTGAATCGGGAAGACTTTCATCAATTCCACATGGTAATGCCTTGCATTGGCCGTTCGATTGTAAGGCATTCATTTGCGAAAAGTTGAGATAAAAGCAGTGCGCGAAAGTGGCACGTTTAAAGAATTCTTTGCATGACATGTGGGGTCTGATTGATACATACACCTCTTGCAAAACCCTCCGATCCACACGGAAACGCATTGACTGACAAGGTGGACAGATAGTTTTCACGAATACGTAGATAGTAGGGATGGCGTCGATAAAGAGTTGGACGAAAAAGCTGCCAGCCGTAGCGCGCTGATAATTTGTGGGGTTTTATCTGCAATGGACAGGTTCAGTTACCCCTGAGATACGGTTGCTTAAAAAACGAAATAACAGAATTGATGATGAGACTCAATTAATCCCGATCTTGATCCCGATTGGATCGAGCCAGAGGAGCAGCTTTTCTGGTCCTTTACTCACTCCCCCCTGACTTCTCTCTTGTGAAATGTGCCTTTGCAATACGTAAAACGAAAGGAAATCAAGTGTTTTCACAGCATGCTTTTTGGTAAACGAAGCGGGTGGAATCAAGGCACCAAAATGGGCTTTTCGGAAAGCGATCTAATAATTGGCTTGAGTAATATGGTAAGCTGCCCGCGATGATTGTTGATGACAAGGCAGACACCACGAAATATAGTCTAAAAGGCACCGTTGAACCCAATCATCAAACGGGGTCTTTTTGGCAACGAAATAGTGAAGTGGTACGGATGACATATTAGGAAATTCTGCTAAACTTTGCAAATAAAAGTAGAATCTGCAATTGTAAACGCAGCGCAGCAAACCTAGGCAGGGTACGCACCAAATCATCTGGTCCGGCACGTGTTTAGAACCGGAGGCCTTTTTGGTAAGATCAGCCGAGGACCAGAAATGCAGCAGCACTATGGCCCAAGAATGATCAAACAAAAGTAGAATACACTTATAATAACCTTAAAAATTTTACAGGTGATGTTCTTGGTTGTTTTAGTCTTGGCTTGTTTTATGTTTAATTTAATCACTTTGTTCATACTGCAGGGATAACATAACACGTTACAGTAACATTCAGTACACATTCAAATAAGTGAGTTTTTGCTGACATCTTTAATAGGTTTTGCTTTTTAAATCCCGTCAGTTACCAACATTTTTATGTATGCTACTTATAATACTTACAGAATTTTCGCAATGAAGCTGAATAATAATGGGCTTGCAAAATTCTCAAAGATGGCTTAATTCGCACGGAAACATGAGAAAGACATTAAACGTTAGCTTTTACTGTGTTAAGATTTGTAATTTTAGTGGCGAATTGGAACATTTATTAAAATCAATCAGTAAGTAAGGCATTTCTGTCCAAATATTGGGCAAATACACTTTTTTCTAAAAGAATCGCAAATCCTCCACGTATATTGTGTAAACAAGCTTTTAAAAATAAACGACAAACTGTGGCTTCTATTGAAGAAAGCGATTCAGAGAAGTTTTGCAAACATCAATGTATTTGATGTACTCAAAAGATCTGAGAAAACTGAGTGAAGAAAGTATTTTACAGTATGTATATTTTAAAAGTTGGTTTTAACAAATACACGTAAATGTTGATGTCAACATTGGTTACAGTATATTAACGATTAACACTAAATTTGTTCATGTGATTTTTTTTTTAATTATACATATGACTGGATCTATGTGATATCTTCGTTATATTAAACAAGCGAATTGTCTGCCTATACACAATAATAAAATTTTATCACTTGTTTCAATTTGTCTGTTTCCATTTTACTCAGTGATAGTCATGTCAATTGATTTTATGATGGTAGTTTGTACTATCACACTCGTAAAGAGTTAATGTCTATGTATAGATCTTTTGGGGAATGGTTGAAGTTTTTCAAATCTAAATCCGTACACCCGTTTACCAAGCTATTTTAAGATTGGTAGTGTATACCTCCAGAATAACCAATGACCTTATTTTATTTCCATTTTTAAATATTACCAGGAAATATTTTAAATTACCTGTGGTAAATACTAGATCAGCTGATAAGAGCAAAGGAAACAGAAATGAACAGACATACGGACATAGTAAAACGAATATTGCTAGGCCTTGGGGTCAACATATCACCCCTTTATTAAGCAAGACGTATTGAGGCTTGAATGTTTGTCTTTCCGGTACTAATCGAAGTAAAGCAATATTGTCTTTTTCAACGTTAATAATGATGTAAAAGACGACAACGTTATAAATACAAACTGTTGAGCAACTGGTGGTTTCATAAAAAAATGATTGATCTTAGACTTTAAGGAAAATATTACGATGGGATATTAATCACATTATACCGATTGATATGCGGGTTCAGATAAAAAGAAAAACGATTTTAATTGGTTCATAGTTCCAAAGAAAAAAGCATATTTCACGTTAAAATACAAAGAACAACAATCTATAAAGTCGACAGGCCGAACTTCTGGTTTGTTCGCATAGCGTTCCACGCAGCACATTTGAAATATGTACATGTGTATGTGTACAAACTTTAATCATGCTTGCCTCATTGACCTAAACCTTGTACATCATATTCATGTATTATGGTGGCCTGCTTAAGAGAACAATAAAACATTTCCCTTAAAATACAATTCGTGCATCAAATTGCGTGTGAAGGCTTAGGATTGCAATTTCCTTCGAAATAAACACATGGCCTTAAAACTAATTTAATTGTAGGATTGCGCTTCACAAATCCTGTTTTGACTTGATCAAAAGACGATACAACTTGTTGCTGGACAAATGCCCTGGGTGCTATTGATCAAAGTGATAAAAGTTAAATTATCGTAATACTGACTGACTCCGAGATTTCGGAATATTTGCAGTAATTTAAAAATAATCATTTAGAACTAAAGATAGTCACCTAATTCACTTAAAGTGCTTAATTCCAAAGTTTAGAAATTAATCGATTTTCCCCATTTTCGTGCATTGACATTTATACACAGGATGGCATGCCATGGATCCGCGTAAAATAAAAATGCCGGATCCGGAATTTTTAACAAAAGGTGTGATTTTTCTATGTGAAGGACTTTGTCGATTTGAGCTTAGTTTTTCACACGATGATTATTATATGGACAATCTTATTTATATGCAAAACACGATTTATTTAAAAATTGAGTGCGCCCCTCATCTGGAAAATCTCTGAGTCAGGCCTTTACAGACACCTTTCTGTCAAGTGAAATCAAGTTCATTAACGAATCATAATTGTCGTTGTGTCCAGTTTTCATATGCAAATGTACATTATGAACTGCATTTATATATATATATTATTAATAAGATTATCCTAAAATAGAAATTCTTTTTCAGTTTAGAGGGCAAGACATTTGCCGCGCATTAAGCGTCATCGTCAAAAACAATAGGAGAAAATGTGGTGTTTTCCCTTGGTAGGAAAGTGAAATAAACATGAAAACGTCGACATTAACGCGCACATTTTTGTTAATTGCTCTTTTCAATTAAAAGTTTCGTAATAGTACCACAACGGAGAGTGTGTGAAAATTCCCCACGGGGGAACTTTCCCTGGCCCCCCCCCCCCCCCCTGTTACGACGCCTTTTGGAACACTCTATTTGCACTTGAATCGGTTTGTAGCACACTTACCCTAGAACGTTTCGAGTCGGTTTAAATTGGTAAACAAGTAAAAAACACCAAAAACAATGTTTTAGCATCCTTGCCTGCTATCGTAATCGGTTCCCATTTAAAGCATGCTTTGAGTTTTGTGCGTGGACGACAGAAACTTCTAAATCATCTTAATGATCTTATACATAACAACGGCGTATTCGGTTTATTATTCACTTCTGGTGCGATTTATTACCTTAATTACTCATTCCAACTATAAAAAACGGGTTCGATAACATCGGGTACCGCTTCTTTCTTTTTCTGAAATGAAATCGAATCAATCAAACGGAATACGCATACGAAATGGTTACGAGATCCAGAAAGAAATGTTATTGACAATATTAAGAATTTGTGATTACTGATATGACCGATATTCACTCTCTGTATTACAAGCTTATAAATATGACAACATGACAGTTTACGTGAACTTGAATTGCGTGCGCTAATTTAGAGCGCGGTTTTGAAAGCAAACCACACTTTAAGCCTGCATAGATATGCGCGAATACATTTTATTCAGGAAAATAATGTATATTTTCGTGATTGCAGCAAGTTTGAATGCCTAAAGATTTCTCTCACACGAAATATGGATGGTATAGGAAACTTTTCAAATGAAATCAAATTTCTCATGAAATTAAACACCCCTACTAAGTGCTTTATAGCAAGACGTCATTACATTAACTCGTTTCCAGTTTTGGTTGGTCATTTAACTTTGTGATACCCGTCTTATGTTAAATTCTCCCACATTGTGATTTGAAAATGACAAGCACAACTTACGCGTGCGGGGGCCCGCATTTTTAAAATTCGAAGAGTTCCCGCATTCTGATTATTGCTCTGAATCGCTGATACAGAAGTTCGTATAGACTTTGCAGTCTCTCCTTGCGCAGAATTTGCATTTGCTCATAATAATAGAATAAGCACAATCTTATCATTTGGAAATGTTTTGTGGTGTGGGATTATTTATGTGGGATATATAACTGGTCAATGCATCAATTAAGTCGATTTGAACTTAAAATAAAACGATTATAGAATTTGAAGTAAATCAATAGTTTTTTCACAGTTTTTGATATTTCACTGGAAATACATATTACAATGTCTATGATTACAATTTTTTGTCCGTATAGTTGTTGGATAAAAAAACCACACACAGCGGTTATCTTACTCAGAACTTTAAGGAATATCAATTTATCATGGTGTTATTGCATTCCTATTTTGAATAAATGATGTCAGTTAAAAGTACCAGTGGTTTTACATTGACGACCATTTTACCTCTTATATTTTTACATAATTATTTTACTTGTAGGTCTCCGGATATCCACTTTGGTCGTTTTCTCTTCCTATCGAATTCTGAAATTTGGAGGCATAATGTCAACAAAGTCAATAAATGGGGGAGTTTGATGTTTACAGTGCTTTCATGTCTCGGCCAGGATTAGACAGTGATGGGCACACAAGTAGCTAGCAATCCGATTGATTTGAAAGTACATCAGAATGGGCAATAAAGCTCAATAAGACAGTGATTGCAACGATTCTGTCTGTGTACAGGCAAATAAATGAGCGCTCAAAATGTTCAAGTGTTCCACCTTATACGCTGATATTGACTTTATTATCAGTGGTTACGTTACACGGTGTCTCTCCGGCCTCCACACATTACATCTATCTAGTTACAACATTTATCAAATATGACAAGTTGACAGTTATTGTGAACTTGAATTGCGTGCTCTGATTAAGCATACGATTTGAATGAAGGACACTAGAACAAAGCCTAACTAGTGCATATGAAAACATTGTTGTGACTGATATTGCAGTTAAAAGTGTCTTTACGTTTGACGATTACTCATCTCAAGAATCCATATCGGTGGGTTAAAAACTTAAATGGATATCAACTGACGATTGGTTTCTTATAACTGATGCACAGACACTTGCGAACCACATACTG
The DNA here is from genome assembly GCA_023653785.1 of Ophioderma brevispina. Lineage (NCBI taxonomy): Eukaryota > Metazoa > Echinodermata > Ophiuroidea > Amphilepidida > Ophiodermatidae > Ophioderma > Ophioderma brevispina. The sequence goes on from JAMKCH010011539.1 coordinate 83,010, forward strand.
AGTTTGTTTTTAAAGCTGATATAACAAACACTGTCAATGTTAACTCTTTTCATTCATCCGTTACTCATTGTTTCTTAACGAAAAACTTTTTTGTTAAATACCAATAACAAACCCGAATTGTATATTTTTAGACAGGATATGTTTGGGAGTAGAATAATATTAGCTTGTATGTATGGGGAGTATAGAGTAACGCTAATTTGTATTGTAACGTCCTCTCAATCTTAGGGGTCATGTTAAACATGACTTCTTTTGCTGCCAACCAACAATACAAACGACAACAACATTAGAGCCCCAAGACACGCCGATTAATTAAAGTCTGATAAAATTTGTGTTACCGTCATTTAGATTGGTCCATATTTTAATTTTATCAGGGGACATTTGAAGCGCGCCACAGCTCCAATTTTATCTTCATAAGGCCCATTCATATCTCTATTTTATCTGTAATGTAGCGATTTGCATTGTCAATATTTCAATCACTTTCTGCTACAAATTATACACAACCCACTGCAAATCTTAATTACAGTTTAACTTGACTATGGTGCGGCAAGACTTTTTGTAATAAAGAGCAATGCAGCACTGTAACACACCGTAAACTAACGTAACGTTAGTCGCCTAGGTAATTCAAAGCTAGTCCACTATACTTAGTAATGACTAACACGCATGTCAGGAATCATAAGAGGTATGAATGAACCTCAACACTCTAAAGACACCACTGATAAGTTGGTATTGTCCCCAAATAATAACGATAGTAAGAATAATAATAATATAGAATAACGCTAATGACAACGTTAGAGCGATTACAATATGATATGGCTGTAATGATTTATAGGACGGACTGTCTAAAACAAATCCTGTTTACAGACAGCCCGTCTTACGAAAATCTCGAAATGACATAATGTGCATAAGTTTAATAAAATATCATATCTTTATTACACTAACGGAATAAAACGTAAATAAAGGAGAAAAACGGTAGGGAAATGGATGATCTCCTTCGTCTTAATTAGTGCAATGAAAGGAACAATTTTGCCCAGCGAGTAATAAAAAGATAATAATAAGAATAATAATAACAAGTAATAATAGTAATGGCACTTCTACTTTTGCTACTTCCACCCCTACCTACTACTACTACGAATAATATAATAATAAGAATAAAAATAATATATTAAGTAATAGTCATAAGATGAGGAAATGATCATTTTAATATTGATTACTGATCATGATCCTAGTCACAATTCTCTGATGTGACTGTGTTATTAATATATCGTGGTCAAGGCAAAAAATTGTAAATCATTAAACTTGTTTGTTTTTTAAATTGCTTTGTTGCTGTGTGTGTATACTATCCTTGTAAATAGATTTTTACCATTATTAGGGCATAATTGTAATTATGATTATTATCAAACAGATCAACACGTAACAAATATCGTCTACACTTTTTACAGAAAGAAAAACCATCGGGTTGTCATCAAAAGAAACACACAAGTTCAATTCAACCTTGAATGTTAATTTGTTTCACGGGAAATTCATGTATTTATTGATGTATATAGTCAAATCAACCATATTTTTGGTTTTACTATATTAATACTGTGACTCTATGTTAATGGAAGAATTAAAAATAAACAAGCTGGTATTTTCGGTACAAACAGGAACAAACATGCCAGGTAAAGATTCTCCCGGTCTGTTTGAAATCAATAACTGCACCCCTCCGAGTAACAATTGCGGGAAAATGTGAAAGAAATGTCATTGCTATATAGTGTGATTCCTTTGATTAAATGTTACAAGGGTTTGCTGTAACATTAACACCCGCATGGGTAACCAACATCTCCGATGCTTGCTTCTAAGTGTTTTCATTATAGGTATGGTATGATAACCGGATTCTTTCTTGGACTGCAATGGAGTAACTCTCATCTTGAGAAAAGTAACTGTGAGCCGAGGAATTTATTAAATTAAGATAACATGCTAATCGTTCATTCTGTAACATTTGAAATAAGACATATCATCTAAACTCACGTTTCATGCTTGAGTGAATAGACTCAACTTTAAAAGCTCGCAAATGACCAACATCTTTACGCACATTAAAAACCTGGGATTTCATAACCCTCGAATTACAAAGATGTTGATGAATCGGATTTAGTTGTCAAATTAAAGTGACCCCCGTTTGACCACGAGATATTTCACAAACAGGTGTTCTAAAAATGTGAAAATTCTATTTTGCACTGAGTAAAGATTTTTATCAAAAATATCCCCATCTGAAAGAAGGATTAAGCTGAGAATATTTCTTTGGTGCAGAAATTGTGCAAATTTCTAATTTTCTATAGGAGCAAATAGGAATTCAGCCTTTGTTTTATATGGGAATTTAAGCATTATACAAATCACCTTTTGTTTTAATTTTAAAGATAATTTCTGTAGCCAAGTAAGAGGTAAGGCAATCTATTGATGTCTAATCTATATGAAACACCATAACAGAAAATACAGATACCACAAAATCTCTCGTTCACCTTTATCAGGGTTTTTAAGGCCAAGGTATGTTAACTCCCTTAAATTGTATTAAATGAGATGACAAGTAGTTGCATTCTAATATCCAAGTAAGCTATCGACGTACTTTAGTGACGTTATAAAGTACAGACATCCTTTAGTGACGTTATAATGAAATCAAATCTTAAATCGTCATATGTTTAATATGCTTGTACTGAACAACACTCACAAACCGAATTGTGTGAATAGATTTAATGGAATAAAGAAAAAGGCTTTTCTAACATTAATACAAAGAGTTTCATATTCTCATGCAATCTCACCCCGTTAGGTCAAGTGGTAGGGGGATAGTGCTTTATTTTTTGTTGTTGTTGTTTGTTTTGGTTTAAAGGTAAGGCGAGGATGGACCAACGATCATATTAAAGAGTGGATTGAGGTGTGGTATAATATACCCGTCTGCCTGTCTGACCGCGTCTTATTTTTTCTCGGAGACCGAGTCGCGCGTTCCTGAAACGTGGTGGTTGGGTGCCTCCTTGACCTTCCGAAGACCGAGTTGTGTATTTGTTAGTGGATCAACGTCTCGGGGTCATTCAAGGTCCAATGGGGTCACCGTTTGTGTATGGACATTAAACTTGGTGGAGGCGATTGTTGATGCGGGTCATCAAGCCGTGAATCGCGGAAACCGGTGACGCGAACTCGGGTACGCGTCTAGTAGCATGATATTCAATAAGATTATAACTGTTGGTTGAAAATACCTTCAAATAACAACGCAGCAGATATTTTATATTAACACAAATTACTCCAAAGGGTTGTTAAATGAAATTGACAATAAAAACAAATATGAAACCAACACACCACGCCCTTTGTGTTGATACTATTACCATCTTTCGTAACCATGTGAGGTTAATAATGAATGCAAAACTAATACACATTTTGAACCAAATACATTAATCGGTCCAAATAGGTGCTTAAAAAACGAAACGTGCACATTGCAATCCATGTTGATTGGTTTAGCAGACGCTTTAATGTATAACGATAAAGTGTGTCAACAAACTGTAAACATGGGTGCAATCGATTTTTTCCCATTTTTTAAAACTTTTCGTAAAATACAGCAACCTTAATTAGCGTCAAGGTACCAGAACCTTGTACGCTAGGGAAGATTTTTAAAAGCTGACTTGTCAATGTATCAGATTTATCTATTACCTCAGAGTTCAAGTGCGATATGAGGCGATGAATTAAATCATTTGTCAATTTAGACCTTTTTTGATTTGTGCTTTGTTCAGCTGTTCTTGGAAACTTCAATCTTGTACCCTCTCCAATCATATCAGGGATATGAAAGGATTTTCTCCTTTCCCTTATTGTGTATATTAACTATATCCTATAATTTTGCAAAGGTAGAGTTGTATTGACAATAATTTTTTTTATTTCTTTGAATTTGATTAATGATAACAATATTACACATAGCCACAGATCGACAACTGTCAACAAGCAGTCTACTATAAAGTAGAACTGATAAAAATACGTTTGCTACTCGTCGATTAATTGGACTTAACACGAACTTTATAATAAGTAATAATAATACTCTTTAAAATAATTTGGATTTAGCATCGTATTTTTCAACACAATCTGCTCGTTTTTTTGAAATTGTACTATAAGGATTGATACTAATGAACATTCCCCATGAACATTTGTTTGTTTAAGTACATACGTAAGCAAAGGTATTTCATTGGATTTGTTGACTCCATGCAACCTAGTGTTTTTCATAAGTCTTAAAGCAAGTGACTTTTAAATAGATTCTTCATCATCTCCACTTTGCAATATTTTTCAGTGGGTTTGGATCCGGGTAGCTCTAAAGTACCACGGCTCCTAATTTTGTGGTCAATATATTCATCTGCATTTGCTATGTTTATCTGAATTTTCCCTAATATCGCATCACGGTCGTCCGCCCTCATTGAGAGCTGGGTGGATATCCCTTGGATTCGCTTCTCTTGTGAGTTTTTAAAGAAAAGTTTTAGAAATTCCTACTGGCAATCTTTGCCTTACTCTACCACGCCCGTATGCTGATCCGAGATTTATCTGTTCAATGCCACTGACTACCTGTAACATCGATCAGTTAAGGCTCGTTTGTTGCTATATGGCACTGTATCATTGACAGTTATTAACTTGGAAGGTGGCAATTCTATACCTAACTATAACACTGAAGTTAAAATATTGGTATTGCGAAAATTAGCGACAGACAATTGTCCAGATTTTAGTAAACGGCGTACAGAACGTACGTTGCAGAAATGGAACATGTTACAAGTGAATCCCACCTATAAATTGAAAGCTATTTACCTAATTTAAAATTACTATACTATGTTGGAAATTCCATTATTTTTCTCCCCAAGAAAAACGAAGCGCTCAATTAAAGTCAATTCCAGTTTGATGAATGTAAAGCTTTGTGAGGAATGTTTAGTTAGTCAGATTTTGTTCAGGGAATACTAGCCTACATCTAGGTACTCGCCTTTGTAAAATTCTAGACAAATAGTTTAATGAGCATTCCTACTTTCCCTGACGGTATTATACACGCATCAAAATACCAATTATAGAAGCTCAGTCGACAGCGTTATGCACAAGGATTAATGGGGGCAGTTAAACAAATGTGAATATACCTAACTTTTCATATCGTGCTCTGCGATTGGTCAATATCCCTTGTCGTGGGAAGGTATTTGATAATTACACTGCATTGCCATCGGGCTCTTGCCCAGTCGCGTGGCCAGTAGACGGTTGATATAATTCGTCAGATTTTCACCGATTCTATTGGCACTTACCTTGGACACCGTTACTGTTGTTCTTTAAGTAATTTCATAATTGACTTGGTGGCTAATCGTGGGCTGAGAATGAGAGATTTGAAGATTAAAAATATCGTCCAGCAGGGTATTGCAACTCAATATGGCAATAACTTCTGAATAGTAAGTCCTCGTAATTACGATTAGTATTTGACAGACCCGGGTGAGGTCGCTGAGGTGTGCAGCAGAATGTTGGAATTGCACTGCCGTCTCATCTTCCATTTTTCTGAGAGGTTTTTCGATATCAAACAAAACGTGATCTTAAATTTCGAATTTTTATCTATACTACCTGTTTTCAATATTTGTACATTTACAAGGCCATATTAGCACATTTTTTTGAAGAGCGCCCCCCAAACTGTGAGATTTTCACACGGTTTGCATGGGGACTGACTATAAACCATACCTGTGAATGGTTACTCGAACATGTCTTGTCTCACAACGAAGGAATTTGTAATTAGAATACTTATTATCGGATCACGATAAATTCAACGGCTGCTGGGAAACGGCCCCTTCCAATGTGAATAGCCGGGAAATAGCCCATGTACGTGTCTACCTCATCCATTAGTTGTTTTAATGGTTCCGGCAAATCAAGTTTAGTAGTCATTTTCCTCGAGGTGGCAACTATTTTCATCATGGCCGGACATAAACGTAGCATTTCCCAGCTCTGCCCGTTAAGTCCAATCGGGGATCCAAATTCTAATTACTAAATCGCTTCGCTAATTTATGACACGCATTTTTTAGCATTCTTCGTTCGGCAGGTATAGATTCCTAGACAATCACACGTACTTGCAAAAAATCAATTTGACAGTGGGGCGCCGTCCTTCCTTGCTAATATTTCTTTAACACAATTTGACTTGATTTCAATTTACCCCTGTACTAAATTTAACACCCCCATTTTTTTTTGGTCAAAGTTCTCCAACATTCCCCAGATTGTTGGACCCAAAACATTCTGATGCAGCCCCCTCAACTCTAGAAAAGCATCTTCCAACCGTCTTCCCCAAACTTCTAGAATGGGATTCTCGTCCATAACCCTACTATAATGGTAATAACGCTAAGTAATAACAAGTTTCGAATACAATTTCCACTTCGCCCTAAATGAGTTGGGTACGACGGCGTTTATGGAGGTACTCTATTACATACACCCCGTCGTACAACTCTCGAATTTTGCATATTAGCAGATTAACGGAATACAGCGTAATATGAGGAAGAAGCGTCAGGAGAAATTGTTATTTGTGCAGACGTCCATACCTGTTAGGACTTCGCTGCAGCTTGCTAGTATGCAGCCTCTAAAAGGCTGGGGGAAAAGGAGTCGAACACATTCAATTCACTTCTTAGTGCCTGTGCGCAGGATAGTTAAAAATATCATCACGAGATCAAATTTTGTCTGTTCTTGAAATTAGATGAAACAGTCTAAATTTGACAAAGTGATTTTTAACCATATTTGCATGGAGGAATATTTGTTTTATATAACGATATCACAATACCGTGTAAAGATGCTCAATCAGTGTATGAAGTAATGTAATAGTAGGAATCAAATATGCTCAGGCCTCTCTATATATAATTATTAATTACTTTTAAATTTAAAATAAAATTTAAAAAAAATACAAATAATGTACAAAAAAGTCTGCACCAGTAAACTAACAGAGAAACAGAAAGATCGTAGAACAACAGAATATACACGAAAATTGAAATAACTTAAAGCAACAATAGCACATTTTTTGAAGAGCGCCTCCAATTTTCAACATTGATATTTTTGCACTGTTATATTGGTAATTGTCTAGGAAACTATACCTGCGAGAGAGAATGCTCAAAAACGCGTATATTTTGTAATTAGAATTGGGATTCCAGATTGTACTTAACGGTAGATCTGCAAATGCTAAGTTTATGTCCGTCCATGATGAAATAGTGCCACCCCAAGAAATTATCTCTATCTTGACTTGCCCGAATCAATAAAACAACTAATAGATGAGCGTAGACACGAACATGGCGCTATTTCCCGGCTATTTCATATTGGAAGGCTGTTTCCAACAGCCGTGGAATTATTATCGGAGATCTCCGATATTAATTATTTAATTGCAAAAATTCTTCTTTTTGCAACACATACACATTTTCGAGCTTAACCATTCACTGTAGTTTCTACCAACTTTACCAATGCACCGTGTAAAAATCTCAATTTTTTTGAAATTAAAAAAAGAAAAATATAAAAAAAATGTCTTTATTGCTTTAATACCACACAAAGGAAATGTAGATTTCAAAAGCCCTACATACTACCAACAGGCCCTATCTCACACCTTCAACCAGTCTCAACTTAAATGGGGTGCATTCTAAACAGACTCCATATCCCTTATTATCTTGTAATGTGTTTAGTTAATTATACAGTATCTGAATAAACATCTATGAGGATTTATACGGGTGACGCTTGTTTGATCACAGACTGCTGACAAACGAAAACACTAAAATGCCTGATTATTAGAGCCTGATTCTTCTGTCACGTTTGTGACCTAAAATATGTAATTTGACTTTCAACCCAATGCTGCTCTGCCAACAAAAACAATGTTCCCACCTTCACCAGACTGGTTACCCCGTCATGGGGGGAAATCAATTCGGTCATGTGTGTGACGTTCAGAACGTCACACGCATGACCGAAATTTATCTGCCCACCATGACAAAATACCAATTCCATGAAAGTTGAAACCACTTCTGTCAGGTCTGGACCGCCGACAAAACAGCATTGGTTGAAAGTAAAATTTTCCAGTTTTAGGTCACAAACTGACCGGAGAATGGCGCATATTAGAAATCCATATACTAATACAATGAATTATTCTAGATTTAAGTCCATCGTGTCCATAGCAAAAAGCATGGCAAACAAACCTGATGCGGTGATACAGTTCGTTAAATGAGTAAAGAATCTTTAAAAACAATCTTAAGCATATTATACCTGATAATAAAAAGTAGCGATGTCTTCAACATTGACCATGCAAAATTTCAGAAACGAGTTAATGTACAATATTCAATTCCCGCTTTTTATTTTGAGTGTTATGTCTGACACACAAGTTGTTAGGTAGATATACACATTCATACAACTGCAAACGCACCATATCACCATGTTTGTACTTCCCCACCTCCGGAGAACGTTTCAGAGATTTATTAGACAACCATGTAGAAACGAAAAGTTTTAAACTTGCATGCCACAAAAGATTCATAAATGAAATTTTCTGGTGTATAGTGCAGTCTAAATCATTGTATTTTTTGTGTGATACTGTAGGTAGAGGACGCCAGTTTAATATTTATACCTCGCCGAAGAAAATAATTATATAAACTAGCAATCTCCATCGCTGCGAAATGTGATTATCGATTAATTTCAGATTGACATCAGATAACCTTTTGAATTATAACCCTATTAAAAAATCGAATAAATACAACCAGCAATTCCATTGAAAGTACATGTATTAGAGGAATAATTATATATCGGAGTATTCACCCTCATGTCTGCTACGCGCTCCCAAATCGAACTCAATTTGATCAAATTTCAGACACAATTATCTATGTTGCTCCATTTAAACTGGGTGAAAAATATATAGAAAACTGTGCGCATTTTTGGGGCAGTAATGAGATTTCTTTATTAGTGAAGGGCACTATCGATTGAAAAGAGCCGTATTTAGCTAAAAGGGAACCCAGTGGGGTTACTTCTTATCGGCCAATTTACCAACTGACACCTATGACACAGGATGTGAATTTACTCCTCCACAATTGTATGATAAGGGGTACAAATGTGTAAAAAATACCAAATCTTAATTATGTATCGTTTATTTTGAGTGTGACTAAACACTACATTAATTTTCAGAATATACAGGTACAACTTTACCACTGATATACCTCTAATTTGAAATGTAATTGAATATGAAAATATTTGCAATTTTTCGTTGCAATTATTCAAGGTTCAATCGAGGTGGTTTGGCTTTGCAAACAACCATCTAATGATTCAGTCAATAGAACAACATTTATGACTGGCATCCCATTAAAATTCAAGGATTCTGAAATCTAGGTTTGCATAACGTTGCAATTATCGTGGGCCTCTTTACGTCTTTGGAAACTGTTCTGTAAAATAATAATTTACTATTTTGGCAATACATCGCTTATTTAAAAATAAATTAGGTATACAATTTTATCAGTTGTGCGAGGTGGCCTATACACAAAATTGGGCAGACTATAGAGTCAATCCGTTGGATAAAATTTAGTCGGTTTTGGGCCATGGGCTGTTGTTGTTGTATTTCAGCTATGAGCATCTAATTAAAGCGTTTTCCACCTTAGGAATTTTGGTGTCTTTTACCTTTGACCTTGGAAGAGGGAGTGTCAAAAGTAACTTTTAGGGGCTCGGTATTACATTGCATCTTTTGGATCTCGGGGCCGCTGTAGATTTAATAGGTATTGATACGCCGTTGTTTAAAGGTATTCAGAAGTTGGCTAAACTTTAGAATAACCCTACCACATTATCCGCCGGAAGCCAAACCTTTTTAAAAACCCAGGCAACGGCGACAGCGCGAAGCCAAACCTTTTAAAAACCCAGGCAACGGCGACAGCGCGAAGCTGTACCTGGGTTGTACCGTTGTCGAATAAGACAATAAGCGTTATGTCAATTAAATATGACATAAGAAAACTATGAAACATTTTAGTTTAAATTTAGTTGTTTTTTTTACGATTTTGGCATTTCCGGTTGTTTTTCTTCAATAACGTTGTTTTAAACCACGAACATTCGAGTTTTAATTTAGATTGAGCTTGATTTGTTCTATTATTTAGGCTTGATTTGTTCTATTGTTGGCTTGATTTCTACTATTTGGCTATAGTTTTTGGCCTTTCCCGATAGTTTTGGCTAATTTTGGCTTTTCCGTTGTTTAAATAAAGTTGGAGTTGAGTTTACATGTAACCCATGAACGTTCAGTTTTAATTAGACTAGCTTGCTTTGTACGATTTCGAGCTTGATTTTTACACTATTTGGGCTATTTTAGCATTGCCATTTTTTTAAATAAGTTTGGATTATTGTTATGGCCTATGGTATACATCGAGTGTGAAGCTATGGTTTTATACGGGCAACGGCGACAGTGGCGACAGCGGCAACAGCGGCAACACCCCAGAACTCCTGGAGTTTACATTTTTGTTCTTGTGCTTGCTTAT